>VSMD01052615.1:0-64304 GCA_008750895.1 Mirza zaza
GAATGGATTAATAAAATGTGGTATATGTATACCATGGAGTACTATTCAGCTCTAAGAAACAACGGTGATATAGCACATCTTATATTTTCCTGGTTAGAGCTGGAACTCATACTACTAAGTGAAGTATCCCAAGAATGGGAAAACAAGCACCACATATACTCACCAGCAAACTGGTATTAACTGAGCAGCACCTAAGTGGACACATAGGTACTACAGTAATAGGGCATTAGGCAGGTGGGAGGGGGCGGGTATATACATACATAATGAGTGAGATGTGCACCATCTGGGGGATGGTCATGCTGGAAACTCAGACTTGTTGGAGGAGGGGGGGAAAGGGCATTTATTGAAACCTTAAAATCTGTACCCCCATAATATGCCAAAATAAAAAAAAAAAGAATACAATGAGAAATTCTACTCAGAATCAACTGGGATACCTAAGCAGGCAGATTAATCAAGGGAAAGATTGATGAGGGGTCAGGATCTCCTGGGCGGACCCCTGGCTGGGGACCACAGACCATAGGCTTGTGTGTAGGTGAAATGGCAGTTGGGGGAGGACATTTCTGGGATTTCTTGACATGAGAGCCCTGTGATTCTGAACCATGTTGGTAAAGTCTCAACAGGGAGCATGGTGACTTTGGGAAGATACAGAGATGTAACCATTGATGGGGCTAAAATGCAAGTTTGGGTGAAAATTGAGATTATTTAACAGACTGTATGTGAGATGGCTGTGTCCCCTTTACCTGATGTATGATTGGGATAGACATTATATCTCACTGGAGATTGCTTCATAATGATGACAAAGTGATATGCATTTGCATTCAGTAGAAACTTCAAGTACTGTTCTATACTCATATACAACCATTTTGTTTCTCACTTTCAGTATAGTATTTAATAAATTACATGAGATAGTCAACACTTTATTATAAAACATAGTTGGTGTTAGATGACTTTCCCAAATATAGGCTAATATAAGTGTTCTGAGCAAGTTTAGGCTAGGCTAAGCAATGTTCAGTAGGTTAAATGTATTAACTATATTGTTGACTTATGATAGTTTCACCTTATGATGGGTTTATTGGGGCATAACTCCATTGCAAGTTGAGAAACATCTGTTATGTAAAACAGAGGGCACGTAAGTCCACCCTCAAGTCACTCTTAATTAAACATGCTAAATGGGAACCACTAGAATTTCCCAAGCCCATATAAGTGGTTAATTTAAAACAATACAAAATACCTGGTGGGCAAAAAGAGATTGCCACTTTAATTAATGACATGCTAGGAACTGGAGTGCTGGTGCCAATGAACTCTTTGTATAGTAGCCCAGTATGGCCCCGGGAACTAGGCAGATGATTCACAGAGACTAGCAGGAGACTACTGAGGCTTAAATAAAGTTGTACCAACCATAGCTTCGGCAGTCCCAGACATGGTTTCAACAATGTAAAAAATATAACAGGCTAAAGAGATCGGTGCCCAGAGATTGATCTTTCATCACTCTCACTCTCGAATCCCAATTTACTTTTCATGTCCTGGCACAGGGTTATCTAAACTCACCAGCCTATTGTCATAATTTGATCAGAAGGGATTTGGACTTTAGGCAGGTCCCAGGTGTAATAACGCACTATATTGATATTACGACGATAATACAGAAAATTGAAGAGTGAGCTGGGATTGCTTTAAAAGCAGTGGGGACTCACATGATCAACCAAGGGCTAGTTAATGAATCCAGCAAAGATCCAAGGGCCTCCCCAGATGGTAAAATTTTTAGGAATAACCTGAGAAGGAGCCAGTAGGGAGCAGCACAAGCAACAAAAAATAAACTGCTATTTGTCTGTTGTGATGTTTCTACTTTCATTTATTTATTTGAGTGTTCAATCTTTGTTCTTAGTTATTCTAGCTAAGGGCTTTTTGTTTATTTTTTCAAATAAACCAACTCTTAATTTTATTGATTTTTTTATATAATTATTTGCCAACATGTTGGGTAATCTAGAGGAGATGGATAATTCCTAGAAACACAAATCCTACCAAGATTGAATCAGAAAGAAATAGAAAGCCCAAGCAGATTACTAACAGAGATTGAAGTAATAAATTAAAATCTCCCCAAAGGAAAAGCCCAAGACCAGATGACTTTACAGCTGAATTCTATTAAACATTCAAAGAATTAGTACCAATCCTTCGTAAAGTTTTCCAAAAAGAAATGACGAGAGAGAGTACTAACAAACTCATTTTATGAGACTAGTATCACTCTGACATGGAAGCCAACAGAGGCACCAGTTGCATGCACACAGAGTCACCATGTGGAGGACGCCGAGGGAATGCTGTCTGCAAGCCATGGAAGGAGGCCTCAGAAGGAACAGCCCCTTGATCTTCCACTTCCAGCCTCTAGAATGTGAGACAATAAATGTCTGTTGCTTAAGCTGCTTCCCCCCTACCTCAAACAATTAAAGCTAGGAAAAGACATGAGATGAAAAGAAAATGACAGGCCAATTATCTCTGATGAACACAGATGCAAAATCTTCAATAGAATAATAGCAAACTAAATCCACCAAAACATTAAAAAGATTATACATCTGAAAAAGTTGGATTTATCTCTGGGATCCAAGTGTGGTTTCACATATGCAAAGCAATCTAGGTGATACACCACATTAATGGAATGAAAAAAGAAACACATGATCATCTCAATTGATGCAGAAGAAGCCGTTGACAAAATTCAACATGCTTTCTTGATAAAAGCTCTCAACAATTTGCATATAGAAGGAAATTTCCTCAATGTAATAAAGGCCATTTATGAAAAGCCCACAGCTAACAATATAATCACTGGGGAAAGTCTGAAAGTTTTTCCTATAAGATTTGGAACAAAGTAACACCCCCACCACTTGTATTCGTTACAATACTAAAAGTACAAGAAAGAACAATCAAACCAGTAAAAGAAATAAAAGCATGCAAATCGGGAAGTAAAAGTAAAATTGCCCCTGTTTTAGATGACATGTAAAATAAACCCTAAGAAGCTACACATACAAACAAAACTTTTAGAACTAATAAATAAATTCACTAAAGTTGTAGGACACAAAATCAACATATAAAAAGTAGTTGCACTGTTGTACACCAATAATGACATTTTTGAAAAAGGACTCAAGGAATCAATCCCGTTTTTGATAGCATAAAAAAGAATGAAATATTTTAAAATAAATTTAACTAAGGTGGTAAAAATCTCTACACTGCAAACTTTGTAGTTTTATAATACTAATGAAAGAAATTAAAGAAGACACAAACAGAAAGATATCCTGCTTCATCTACTGGAAGAATTAATATTGTCAAAATGTCCATATTACTCAAAAGCAATGTACAGATTCAATGCAATGCTTATCAAAATTCCAATGGCATTCTTAACAGAAATAGCAAGAACAATTCTAAAATTACTATGGAATTACAAAAGACCCCAAATAGGCAAAGAAATCTTGAGACAGAAAAACACGATTGGAGACATCACATTTTCTGACATCAAATTATATTACAAAATTATAGTAACCAAAACAGACATCAAAACCAATGGAACAGAATAGAGAGCCCAGAAATAAATTCAAGTGTATATAGTCAACTAAATTTCAGCAAGGCTACCAAGAAGACACAATGTGAAAAAGTTAATCTCTTCAATAAGCGGTGTTGGGAAAACTGGATATTCACAAGCAAAAGGATAAAATTGGACCGTTATCATATACCTTACACAAAAATCAACTCAAAATAAAAACTTAAACGCAAGACCAAACCATAAAACTCCTAGAAGAAAACATAACAGAAAAGCTCCTTGATGCCAGCCTTGGCAATGATTTTTTGGATATGACACCAAAAAATCAGAAAACAAAAGCAAAAATAAAGAAGTAGGATTACATCAAACTAAAAATCTTCTGCATCCCAAAGGGAACAATCAACAAAATGAAAAGGGAGCCTACAGACTGAGAGAAAATATTTGCAAACCATATATTTGGTAAAGGGTTAATATCCAAAATATATAAGAAACTTTCACAACTCAATAGCATGAAAACAAATAATCTGACTTAAAAAACTGGGCAAAGGGCCAGGCATGGTGGCTCATGCCTGTAATATTAGCACTCCGGAGGCTGAGGCAGGCTGATCATCGAGCTCAGAAGTTCGAAACCATCCTGAGCAAGAGTGAGACCCCGTCTCTGACAACAAAATTGAAAGAAGTTAGCCAGAAAACTAAAAATATCTGGAAAAAATTAATCGGGCATCATGGTGCATGCCTGTAGTCCCAGCTCCTGGAGAGGCTGAGGCAGGAGGATTGCTTGAGCCCAGGAGTTTGAGGTTGCTGTGAGCTAGTCTGATGCCATGGCACTCTAGCCCGGGCAAAAAGTGAGACTCTGTCTTAAAATTAAAAAAAAAAAAAACAAAATCCTGGGCAAAAGCCTGAATTCGAAATCTCCAAAGAAGATGTACAAATGGCCAAATATATGAAAAGATGTTCAACATCACTAATCATCAGAGAAATGCAAATTAAAACTACAACCAGCTATCATCTCATACCTGTTAGGATAGTTATTATCAAAAAGTCAAAAGATAAATGTTGGCAAGGGTATGGAGAAGAGTGAACCCTGTTGGTGGGAATGTAAATTGGTGCAGCCATTAGCAAAAACAGCATGGAGGTTCCTCAAGAAATTGAAAATAGAACTGCTACATCACACAGCAATTCCCCTTCTGGGTATATAGCCAAATGAATGCAATCAGAACCTTGCAGAGATATCAGCACACATGTTTATGATGAAATTATTCATAATAGTAGATATAAAGATAGAACCCAAGTCCATGGACAGGTGAATAGATAAAACAAATTGGGTATATATAATAGAATTGGATATTACCCAGCCTTAAAAAAGGGAGATCCTGGCATTTATGATAATACTGATGAACCTGGGAAAGCTTATGTTAAGTTAAATAAGGCTCACACACACACAAAAATACTGCATGATCTCTCATGTATGTGGAATCTAAAAGACTCCCAAATACTTGAATACATAGAAACAGAGTAACACAGTGGTCAAGTGGGCAGATAAGGGATGGGTAGGACATGGGGAGATGTAGGTCAAAGGGTACAAAGTTGCAGATGAATAAATTTATGGATCTAATGAAGACCATGAGAACGAGAAGTATAATATGGTATCATATACTGGAAATTTGCTGACAGTAGAATTTGGTGTTCTTTCTACACACACACACATGCACACATACACACTCACAAAAGTAACTGTGCAAGATGATGAATATGTTAAGTTGCTTAACTATAGTGACCATTTCATTATGTGTAAGTATATCAAAACTTCATGTTGTATCCCTTAAACATATACAATAAAAGGGCAAATGTATTTCAAAAACTAAGAAAAGAGGTTGTTTTGAAAATTAGATGCAATGTGTATAAAGTGTTTAGCCAAGTGCCAGGTACTTAGCAGATACTTAATAAACAGTAGCTACAATAACCAAACCAAACAAAAACAAAAAAGCTGCTGTCATTACTCACACCTAGGACCAAACTAGAAGACAAAGTTTGATTGATTCATTTAGGTTTTGGAGAACCCATACCTAACAACATAGCATATTGCTACCTCCTACAATGAGAATGCCTGAAACAAAACAGTGTATGAGTGAGGACCTAAACAAGGCAGGGCTTGTCTGAATTACAACAAATGGTATCTCTCTCGATGCCTTTGGGCCCTTACCATCCCCACTCAACTATGATTTTATAATACCATAAAAGTGTCTGTCACTCTCACTCATGTAGACTGGAGTTTATGGCAATAGCCCACTAGTGCCTCCCAGTGGTGACCTTGGGGATTTTGAGTTAGAAAATTTCCAGATGCTGTCAACCTGGTACACACCATTTGACAGACAACTACTAGCTGCTATTGGGCATTAACTGAGATTGCTTTAATGACTAAAGAACATCAAAATATTCATTAAATCTGAGATAACCATAATGTCTTGGGTGATGTCAGAGAAATGTTCTAATAAGGAAGGTCATGCCCATCATAGAACCATAATAAAATGGAAATGTTATTTTCTACAAAAGCATGCAACCAAGGGGAATGCAAGAAGGTATCCACCATATGCATGAAAAGGTAAGACTGAAGTTTCAAAAATATAGACAAAATAAGACTATGATGATTGAATAACTGACTAATTCAGATGAAAACAATTTTCTTCATACTAAGCATTTTTATAACATTTTATTTCATCTATCATCCTTCCTACAACTCTGAGAAGTAGTACTATACCCACACGAATCATAAGAGAACACACACAAACACACACCCACATACACACGCATGCGTGTGCACAGAGCCCTCTAAGACACAGAGAACCTGCTGGACTTTCCTGTGAGTTCCAACTTGATGGCCTGTTTGTCTTTCAGTTGCAGAAATGAAGACTGACTTTCTGCAGAGTGGATTACAGTTCACAGATCCACTGATTATAATTCTTACAATTTTGTGCAGTAATAATATTGCCAGACACCTGGGCACATTTCCTGCTTCGGGTCTGTAGTTCATTTGTGTTTATTGGAAACCTGTAGAAAGAAAGAAGTCATATTTATACCAGCCACGAAATATATCCAGAGACTAAAGAGGAACTCAGAAAATAGTTTCTAATTGTTTAATAAAAGTATGGTCATTAAAAGACTGTAAACAACAATATAATGGGTAAAGCAATTCTTCCCACTCAGAGTTTTATTTCTCAAACCTCTCTCCGGAGTAGTTAATAGTTATTGAGTATTAGTTAGAGGATATGGTCAATACTAAAATCTTACCTACAATTTTTTTCATTTAAAACTGATCACTATTAGAAATGAGTGGAAACTTACATTTTGTGAACTAAACTTCTGTTCTCATAAGAGATTTTACACTTGCTAATTCACCTCTTAGATGAAGTGATAAAATAAAAAGACATCAGTGGCAACTCCTATTTTACGCATAAATCTCCCGAGTGGATGGAGTAAGATTTCCTTTGCTTCTCAACTTTCTCTGTGGACTATTTTATGTGAATTATTCATCAAATTGTAAGAGAAAGTCAGGAAATGTAATACATGTTCACTCACTTCAAGACCAACACTATCAGAATACCCTTTCTTGGCCAGGCGTGGTGGCTCATGCCTGTACTGGGAGGCCGAGGTGGGCGGATTGCTCGAGGTCAGGAGTTCAAAACCAGCCTGAGCAAGAGCGAGACCCCATCTCTACTATAAACAGAAAGAAATTAATTGGCCAACTAATATATATAGAAAAAATCAGCCAGGCATGGTGGTGCATGCCTGTAGTCCCAGCTACTCAGGAGGCTGAGGCAGCAGGATTGCTTGAGCCCAGGAGTTTGAGGTTGCTGTGAGCTAGGCTGACGCCATGGCATTCACTCTAGCCTGGGCAACAAAGCGAGACTCTGTCTCAAAAAAAAAAAAAAAGGAATATCCTTTCTTGTCATGTAACAAGGGATTAAAGCACAAACTATAACACAATAAACTCACAGGTGGCTGCGGTTGAAAGAGCTGTTGTCCACCCAGGTCCACGACTCCCCTTCAGGTGGAATATTCAAGCCAATCCAATAAGAGGCTGAAGATTTTTGGTACAACCACAGGAAACTCTAAAGGGAACAGTGGATGTGGTATGAAATAACTTTCTGATTCTTATTGATTAAAAAAAACCTTCTATGTACAACTTCTGTGTGCTTAGCACTGCACTGGAAGTTGGGAATGAACAGGTGAGTAAAACATACTTTATGTTTTCCAGTAGATCATAGTGGAGGGACAGACTTGTAAACCAACCACTGCAATTAAATGTGGTGTAATGATAGAAAATACTAAAGGCTGTGGCGTCAACTACCTCACTTGGGTCCTAGCTCTATCACTTGCACAAGTTATGAGATCTTTTTACTTCTGTTTTTACTAGTCTTTAAAATTCAGATAAGAACAGTAGCTATCTCTAAGAGGTATTATTGTTATTAAATAACATTATTAAACACTGCCTGGCACAGACTAAATGCTCAGTATATAAATGTTCATCATTATTACTAAGCACAATTATGAAATAATATATAGAAGCAAGAGAATATATAGGGAAATTAAAGAAAGAAAGCAATATCTGAGCTGATGTGGCTCATATTGCCCCTACTTCCCTACTGTCTCTTTTTCTTATAGTAATCCAACCCCTGAGCCAAAGTACATGGACAGCCGTAATAAAGGCTATATTTTCCCCCCTGCTTTTTGGCTAGGTGTGACAAAATGATTGACCTAATTTCTGACTAATGGAACAGAATGGAAGCACCACCCTACTGATGAGGGTGATGAGCAGAAACCCCACAGCAGTCTGGACTATTATGGCAGTGAGATAACCTATTACATATATTAAAAGACAGACTTGTCCCAGTTTTAACATTTTGAAATTGGAAATATCTAATAATCAATGACTTGTGATAGTTTAATTGGCAGCTTTATTTTTGCTTTCTAATTGATACATCATATGATTGAAAGCATCTTAGATTCAATGAAAGAAGTGATGAACTAAAATAAAGACTTAAGCTCCCAGCTGACTGAGTGGGTCCCTCTCAGCCAAGGGGACGCTCCCCACCTCAAAAAAGAGAAACACTTTAAAGCTCAGTTGCCAGCCATGAGGAGAAGGGAGGTCGGACACGCCTTGTTATGCCCTGTCTGCCTCTTTCGAAGTTATTCTTTGTAACAATGAGATACAAAAATCATCAACAGGCCTAAAGCCGTTTAAGCCAAACATTAAACCACATATGCAGGTCATCAATTTACTTACTGGATCTCTTGAGTCTTGGTATATGCCTGGTGTACCTCTGGTGGCTTGTCTCTGATTAATTATCTTAACTTAAAACACTCCAAGCCTTTAGACAATGCTTCATTTCTTTAATCAACTGCGAATCCAAGAATCTTTAAACCCACCTGTAACCTGTTACACCCCTGCCCCCCACCATGGCTTTCAGATATCCTACCTTTTCAGTCCAAACCAATGGGCATCTTCTGTGTGTTCACTTATGGTTTTAGATGAAATTTCTGTCTCCCGAAAATGTATAAAACCAAACTGTAACCCAACCACAGCAGGACCACGTGCTCAAGGCTCCTGCAGCGTGGCTCTTTGGGCTGCAGTTGCACATATTCAGCTCAGAATTAACCTCTTTAAATTATTTTACAGAGTTTGGGTTCTTTTCTGCTGACAAAGTAAACATCTATCTTGTTCAAGCAACAATAATTCTGGTTCTCAGTCACATGCAACTGAACTCACATGCTAAATGACAGCTGTTTTCTGGAAAATCAATAGTCATTAGGAATACAAGGGAGAAAATAGTGTTTTTCATCAAATTACCTTTTCGCTACGTTAAAAAAATCAGTTGACTATTTGTGTTGGTCTATTTCTGGCTTCTATATTGAATTTTACTGATCTGTATATTTCTCTTTTGCCAACACTGTATCATTTTGATTAATTTAGCTTTATAGTAAGGCATGAAATTGAGCAGTGTAGGTCCTCCATTCTTCTGCTTGCTTTGGGTTTGGTTTGCTCTTATTTTTCTAGTTTTTTTTTTAAGTAAGACCTTAGATTATTGATTCTACATTATCTCATTTTCCAAAATAGGCATTTAATATCATATATTTCCCTTAAACTCTGCTTAAACTAAAATCCACTAATTTTGATGTTATATTTATATTTTCAGTTAACTCAAAATATATTTTTATAAATTTCCTCTAATACTTCCTCTGACTTATACATTATTTAGAAGTGTGGTTTTTAATTTCAAAACATTTAATAATTTTCCAAATAGCTTTCTGTTTTTAATTTCTAGTTTAATTTTGTTATTATCTGAGACATAATTTTATTTACTTTTTTCTTTTTTTTGAGAAAAGTCTCATCCTGGCTAGAGTATAGTGGCATCATTATAGCTCACTATATCCTCCAACTCCTGAGCACAAGCAATCCTTCTGCCTCAGCCTCCCAAAGTACTGGGATTACAGGTGTGAGCTACCATTTGCAGCCCTGAGGCATACTTTTTGTATGATACCTATAATTGTAAATGTTTTTAATTTTTTTTGTCCCCAAATATGATCTACATGAGAGGTCACATGTACTTAAAAAGAATGTATAGGCTGTTGTTGTTGGATAGAGTTTTCTGTAATTTCAATTAGACCAAGTTGGTTGATAGTGTTGTTCAGTTCTATCTCATTATGAGTTTTTCTTTTTTTTGGACTTTGGTCTATGGTTGTTAAAATTACTTAGAAGTATTTACATCTCCAACTATCATAGTGGATTTGTTCATTTCCCCTTTCAGTTTTCTGTTTGCCTTAGTGTACACACATTTATAAACTGACCTTTGTTGTGAGCTGTGGGACTCAGGAAATGGAATATTATGGGCTGAATTTGTGCTCCCCCAAAATTCATATGTTGAAGCCTCAGGCCCCAGGGCCTCAGTATGTGACTGTATTTGGAGATCGGGCCTTTGATGATGTGATTAAGTTAAAATGAGGCCATTAAGGTGAGCCTTAATCCAATTTGACTGGTGTCCTTATAAGAAGGAAAAAATTTGGACACACAGAGATACACCAAGGATGTGCTCACATGGAGGAAAGACCCTGTGAGGACACAGTGAGAATGTGGCCATCTACAAGCCAAGGAGAGAGGTCTCAGAAGAAACCAACCCTGCTGACGCCTTGATCCTGGGCTTCAAATCTTTAGAACTCTAAGAAACAAATTTCTGTTGCTTAAACTGCCCAGTCTAAGGTACTTTGTTCCAGCAGCCCTAGCAAACTTTATGACACCTTTATCATTACATAGTATCCCTCTTTATTCTCAGGAGTGTCTTGTTTTTTCTTGTCTTCTATATGCCTCATATCTGTTTGTTGAAAGATGGACATCTTGTCTAGGACAGTAGAGATTGAGTTAAACACTTTTGTTCTTGGAAAAAAGCACACAGGTCCTTTTCCTAGGTCTTTTAATGTGCGGCTTCAGTTAATCTTTAAGAGTTGGGCTAGATTTGTGATTTGCTCTTGCTGTGGTTATCCTCATTTTTTCCCACATTTCAAATTCCTATAATGATATCTGCTGTTTAATGCAGTGTTTGTTTGCCAGAGGGAAGCCGTCTTGACCTTGACCATTTTAGTTTTCCATTTCCACTGTGCCTCGGAGAGGATCTCTCTGCACATTCCTACTCCTCTCCTCTTCTTCTTCCAGCAGCATTCTTCTTTACTCCTTTTTTGAAACATGTTATCTTGGTAGTGGAAGGCAGTGGATGGGAGTGAGCTTTACTGTTCTGATTATGCCCATGTCTGTGGGTATGGCCCCCCAAGTTCTCTGCCAATGTCCTGGATGTATTTTTTATTTTTTTTTTGAGACAGAGTCTTGCTTTGTTGTCCAGGCTAGAGTGAATGCCATGGCGTCAGCCTAGCTCACAGCAACCTCAGACTCCTGGGCTCAAGCAATCCTCCTGCCTCAGCCTCCTGAGTAGCTGGGACTACAGGCATGCGCCACCATGCCCGGCTAATTTTTTCTATATATATATCAATTGGCCAATTAATTTCTTTCTATTTATAGTAGAGACGGGTTTCGCTCTTGCTCAGGCTGGTTTTGAACTCCTGACCTCGAGCAATCCAACCGCCTCAGCCTCCCAGAGTGCTAGGATTATAGGTGTGAGCCACCTCGCCTGGCCTCCTGGATGTATTAATACTTGTGGGCCCAGTGTGCATTCCTGCCCTCCCAAAAGAGAAGACTTTTTCTTCTCACTTTGGCCCACCTGCAATGGTGTTTCTCCAGTTCCCTAAGGGCAACAGTGTTTGGTCATTTTCCCCAACATGCATTAAATCTTTTGTTCCCTAGTATAGGCAGCAGACTGGGAGAAAGGTCCTGTGGAATGCCTTTGCACTTACATTTTATTGCTGTTTTTGTTTCTCAAGTCTGCATCACAATGGACACATCCTTAAGACTCTTTCCCATCATTTCTATGAGAGCCTGGTGGAGTTTGTAGAGAAACAGTCTGCCAGAGGTGGTGGAATTCCCTAGCTTTTGCAGGCCCTAGAAGCTTCACACTGTTCTGCCATCCTTACTCGGTCTTTATCAATTTTTCAATTATTCTGACCAAATTCTCACTGGTGTCTGGTATCTGATTTGTCTATTAAGAAAGAGAGGATGTATCTCCTCTCTCCTACATGTGCGTGCAGCCTTAGATTTTGGCCAGCTGGATGTTCTACAAACTTCACTCTCTAATGGATTTGGGGAAAAAAAGTTGAGAATTTGAAGTTATTTTTCACTGTAAAAAAGTAGTAGCAACATTTCTTTGAGATATCTGCATTGTGGGAGTAAAAGCCGTATACTTCTCTTGCCTTTTTTAATACCTCCCTTTCTCCTCTCATCCCCCTATCCTCCTTCCTTCTTTCATCTTTATTTTCTTGCCATGTGTTGACACATGAGTATCCTAGATGAGCTAATAATTATTATTGGTGGTTTGGTTTTTTTTTTTTTTCCATTTTATCTTTAACTAGCTTGAGAGCTTAAAAATAATTTACTAGAAAATTATTTTGTTTCCTAGAGTAATTTTTCTTCTTATATATTTTATTTTGCTTTTCCATTTTATTTGTGTTTTGCTTTTCTATTTTTAGAGAGGTTTGGAAATGCAGATACCCTGATTCCTTCTAGATTCTCATTTATCCTTGAAAGGGAACAATTTTGTCTGACCCATTTATTTCCTTAGGAATAATGTGAAAAAGTATAACCTAAATTGGAGGAAGTAAGTTTCCATTAAAATATGTTGTTTATACCACTGGTCTCCGAAATCTGGTTTCTTGTGTGCTGAGGAGACATGTCTTTTCTGCATTTCTACATTTTTCCATTTGATTGTGAGAAGGAAATATATGGGATTCTTAGTAGAGTTATTCTTTGTGTGATTTCTCCTTGTAATAATTTATTGTTTTATTCTTTCAGAACATTCTTGTTAGAAGTCTGTTTCCTCTTTCTTGTCTATTAAAAATGAACTCTAGAAGGAGAACAAAAGTCTCTTTTCAATTCTCTATTCTGTTCCTGATTTAATTCATATTTTGCTGCACCTGACAGAATCTTACATTTCATAATTTTGGGTTACATTGGTTACACTGAAAATAGTTTAATTCTTTCTTTTGTTGTTGTCAATTTCTGTGAAAGTCAAAAGAGTTTTTCCCCCTCCTCAGAAGTCTCAAGAGCTTCTTCTCTTTTGTAAATCCTAGGTGGCTAATGTTCGGCCAGGATTGAAAAGCACTACTAGTTTTTGGGCTTGCAGAAACAGCCATTGAAGCAGCTTGTGATTCTAACATACTAAGTCTTATGCTGAGAACCCTTATTTGATGTTTACAATTTAACATATGTATATTGGTCTTATTAATTAGAAGGCTTAAAGTAGTGTCCAATCTTCGTTTATCAAAGCTTCAATTTAAATTATGTCAGAGTTAGCTAAATACTAGCTGTCCTCAAGAAACAACTAAATTTAAGTAAGTAGTACTATTTTGTATTTCCTTTCTCACAACATCTTCCTTACCTTTAGATCTCTAGCTGCAATCCTCATTAGCAGTACAATAAACACAGGAGGTAAAATAAGATATTTAATCTCCTACATTTTGAAATGAAATCTGGTAAGGAGCAGGGATGTCTTATGGAAAAAAAAAAAACAACTTGAGTATATAACACCAAATGAATTCCTCCTTCCGCTAGCCAAAAAGAAGTATAAAGTAATCACATAGTTCAACAATTTATCCAACTAATATTAGAATGTATTTAATAGCACATAAAATTAAAAAAGAATTTCACATGTATTTGCCAAGTTTGTAGGACAAGAAATCTCATTGCAAATGTGGTAGATGCGGTAACCTTTAAGTGTTTAATCTTACCATATCAGTAAAGTCTCGGATCACCATGAGATGTGAATTTTTCATGGCACATTCATTTTTACTTTCATACCAAGATTTCTTAGTTTCAGAAACCCAGTAACAATTCCCCCCATGCAGCTTCCAGTCTTTGGTGGGGCAAGATTTATGGACAGTTGAAGAGTTGGAAGAAACTGGAAGAAAAAAAAGATAAGTAATTAAAAGAAACATAGAACTATATCCTAATAATGTGTACTGATTGAATAAAAGGCTCTCAAAATTTGTGCACGAGTGCTAGGATTCTAAGATCAAGCCTTGGATTTGCTGAAAGGTGAGGGAGGGAATCTGTGAGACTCTTTAATTAGTCAAATGTCTTCAAAAGCACCTCAAGTCATCTAATCACAGGCATATGTATCAAAAGGAAATACAAAGAACAAATTTGATCACTGAGTGTTTTAGATATTTAAATAGTTATATGTATTATAAATAATAATGTGTAAGTTATTTTAAAGAATAAAAGAAGAAACAAAAAGTGATAACAAAAGACTATCAAGAGCTAATAAGTTTAAAAATAAGTCCTTTGATCAAAAACTGTTAATATAATAATTGAAATTAGAAACTCAATGAATATGTTAGAATAGTAGACACAGGAAAAGAGATAATTTGGGAACTTAAAGATATTACTGAAAATATTACCAAGAATTCAGCACAAATTGACAACAATAAGGACAAAATGAGAGGATAAAGGAAAAGGAGAGAAAGCAAAGCCCAATGCATATCTAATATAAGTCCCAGAAAGAAAATAGAAGGTTGAGAAAAAATTTGGAATGATGGCTTAAAAAGTCTATGAAGTTTTACTTTACATGTTTTGTCTATCTGGTTATTTTATTAAGCTCAAACACATTTAGATTTGGTATAATTTCCTAATTAATTGAAACTGAGACTCAAAGAGAGATACCGTATACATTTGTAACAATAGCATAAAAATTAAACAATAGAATAGACAGAATTTAAAGCTAGAGTTTTATTTATTACCACCCTGTGTCATATATATAAAGGCTACAATAAAGTGCTTTTGCTTTGGGGATAATATTGTACAATGACCCACTGGTGAAAGAAAATTATTAACATATGTTGTATGAGATAGATTTAGACTGTGGTTGAGGGGGTGGGGAAACATCAAAATCTAATGTAAAGCCTTAATGAGTTCCCTGAATTTCAATGTACCTTATAATATGGACATGGTGGATAAATATTTTTAATGGATTATATCTGAATGGTCAAAAGAAGAAAGGTATATCATATTTTAATACAGAATTAAAATGCAAATTAGCAGATTAAAAACAAAAGAAAACAGAAAGTCCATCTAATTGAATATTTTTGACCTTTGAAAATATGAAAATATATTCACACAAGAGAGCAAAAGAAAGACTAACAAAATTATCATTTAAATTTTCTGCACATAGTAACATTAAAAAATTGACCAAAAACTACCTACATTGACCATAAATTTAATTTTAACTCCATCCTGCACCTGGACGTGTCCCAATAGAAAAGTAATACAATACAGTTTTTCAGTGAAATACCTTTAAATTCATTTAAAACTGATTATATAAGCTTTTTTTTTTTTCTTTTTGCCTTGGGCCTTTAAAAATTTTGCCCATGGATTATAACAATCCCATGAAAAGCAATGATCTAAACCATCCCTCCATAGGGGTGGAAGAGCCTCTCCTCTGTTCAGATATCCTCAGGAAAAATTAAGAATACTATTCATGTTTGGTTACTCAGGAATTAGGAAATATCTAATAATATTACCTGTTGAGGTGATCGTTTCAGATTTATTTCCCCCAGTACAGGGTTTCTCTTTTTGTTCATTATCCATGTTGGTGTGTCTTGCAGAGTTGAACTGGGCAACTAATGAAAGAAGAAACGTATTTTCTTAATAAAATACATAGCACGAAACCACTGGATTCTAGTGACTCTGTGAAGTCCAGTAATGTGGACATTCCATAGCAAGTTAAATGATTAAAAATGTAAGGGGAAAAATAACACTATTTTTTCTAAGATTTGGAGTTTTGCTTGTAGTTTTATGAATCTTAGTATTATTAATCTTAGTATTGTTAATTTTAGGAGGATTGAAAAAATATGATCTGAGATCAGAGGGATACTTGAGTTATTTATTTTAATAAGCACAAAATGTCCAGCTCTGGATATGAGCCTCATTTAGATGGTTTGTGTTTAGTGGGTTTCTATAAATTATATCAGATGTCAAGTACTTGATGGAAAAAGTTTTGTATGTTTTGGTTTTGGTTTATGATTCTGTTCCTTTTGAGATACTGCATGTAGAGTTACCCAGAGTAGATTTTTGTACAATAAAAAAAAGTATTTCTCTTTCTGATGGCCATTTAACAGAAACTATCTTTGGTAATTCATAATTTTGCAGTAGTGTGTATCAGGCAATTAGTATTGATGATATAAAACAAAATAAATATACCGAAAAATAATAAAAGTTAATATTTAATAGTGCTTGTCATGTGCCAGGCGCTAACACATGGTACTATGATCACAATACAATTAATGCATTTAATGTATTAAATATATAATGTCTAATACTTACATTGATATAGAATATTTTTAATACTTACAATGTATATGTGTCATAATACATTGTATCCAAAGTAAGAAATCTATTAATGGTGTAGCTGGGATTGGAAAATAAGCTCTTGGCTTTAGACCAGTCATGCACATTGTTACTTTCTAGATAAACTTTTTAAAAAGACATCTTATATTTAAAATCTATTTTAGTAACAAATATATTTTAATAACAAATATGTCTTACTAAACAACTACTATTTTAGTAACAAACAAATCTATTATGTTAACATAACAAAAAGAAATAGAGCAGAGATTTTAATGTTAATTATTTTTGCTTCCCCTCCTTCCAATTTTATATGTGCATTAGGCTGTTGGCTAGTTGTATTAAAATAGTCAAACCACTTATCTCCGTGGGCTTCAGACTGCTCATCTAAACTAGGCCTGCTGCCTTGCTAATTTCTAGAGCTCATTATAGTTCTAAAATTCTATGGCTCTGCCTATTTACTTATAATTACTAATACCATCCATAATTACAAATATTATTCACTGGGATTCAGTGACATAGACAAATACTATATTGACCTGCCCTAGAATTTTGTTTAATCTTGAAACCTGTATTACTTGGAATATATCATCTATATATTATCTCTGTCCTATAGATATTCATAAAGAACTTTTCTTCAAGTATGCATTCAATAAAGTATTGAAATAGTTACCATATGAATAATTGGGCTATGTTCAGCTCTGTCCAAAGTACATGAGTATAATTTTAAAATGTCCAATTGAATTGATTCATTTTAGACAAATTTCTCACCTGTTAATACAAGACTGATGATGCCTGGGAGTAGCCAATATGAATAAGGTTACACAGAAATACATTTCATAATTTAATTTGCTTTCATCTGAACATGCTTTTAGAGAAACCTATGTCTATTCCACTATCAAACTGCACTAGGAAATTCATTGCTTGATTTTGGTCATAAAACATAATCCAATCTTGACGTCTCTTTCCTTTATCAACGAGATGAATCCATACTATATATTTTATCACATTTAAGTTCTGTAGAAAATCTTTAATTTTAGTTATGTATTAAATTTCATACTTTTTGTAAAGTTGTACTGTATTGCTTAGGAACCACGTAAATAGCAAACACAATTACAAGTTATGAGTGAATAATACTTTGAGATAGATAGTATTGCTAATCACTTACCCAAAATGCTCAGTATGATTACTATTACCAAGAGGATGATGATCATTGCACATCTAACTTTCATGAAAATTCCATGATGGTGAGAATCTAAAAAATTGGATAGATTTTACTAGTAAGCCCAGCAGATAATTCCTTAGATGGTAAGAGGTAGCGGAAGAATGGACTAAACTTTCTCACTTATCATGCTTCTAAGTTACTTTTCTTTAAAATATATAGACCCACCTTCCTTTTTCATTCACACACAAACACACACAGAAAAAAACCCACACGTGTGTGGGTTCTCTGATTTGTGGAAAGGGGGACCTATAAAACTGTAAATGAATATGAGTTTTTCCTTGTGAGTTCACAGTACATAATTCTGCAGTAGTGATATGATTCATGATCAACTCTCTGTATCCCTA
Organism: Mirza zaza; assembly: GCA_008750895.1. Classification (NCBI taxonomy): domain Eukaryota; kingdom Metazoa; phylum Chordata; class Mammalia; order Primates; family Cheirogaleidae; genus Mirza; species Mirza zaza. Next base: position 18,087 of record VSMD01052615.1, read on the forward strand.
GGTTTTCATATAAGACCATGAAACCCTCAGTATTCTCTAATAAGCTTATTTACAGAAATTATTTGAGTTGATATTTTTTGTTTCTTCCTTCATATAGTGTATCTATTTCCTGTGACACTTAATTGTTATTTCATAAAACCTTACATTTTAAAATGAAAGTAATTTTAGGGATTACTTTGTTCAATACCCATGTGTTAAAATGGGGATATTCAAGTTCACAGTCACACATTTACTTGACAGCAGAGCTGATATCAAGCCTCAAGTCTTTCGACTCCCAGACCAGTGCTGCGTTCACTACCCACAATACCTCATTGCATTTGGGAGTTTCAAAACAAATAAACCAAATAAAAAGCTGGTATTTTTAGCTTTAGGCTGACAGTTAATATCAAAAGTCTCTATTACAACATAATTATAGTACATCAATTCTACTAGGCATATGATATATACACATATACGTACAATGCAGTGAGAAGGTACTAAAAATAGCTGATGTTGAAACACAACCAATTCTAAAATCACATGTGAAGATTGGTTAACCAGAATGTTTATTTGGTATATTATTATTATTACAGAGTACTTTGTCTTATGTTCAAATTATTGTTGTTATTGATTAAAGCATCTTTAGTGGGAATTTGTTAATTTTCAAAACATTAAAATAAGTCCATATATTTTCATTCATCAGACAAAACAGTCCCAATTGTGGAAGTCAGGGCAATTACAAGAAGAACATGCTAATATCACTAAACATGTTTCTAATATGAAGACCTGAGATTACAGACCCCAAAATTGAGGCAAATAAAACTTCAGATTTCATAAAAGGGATAAAGATATTAATTCATTTTTTTAGACCATTGAAGTAAGATTTAAGCAAAGCATGAATTTCTGAATCTTAGCCTCGGGTATTATCAGTTCAGTCATACTCTCTCACTGATATTCTGTTTGGTTCCCTGGTGACATTCCTCTTTATTTTGTATCTTGGAGAACCAATGAGTATATAAGATACGTTGAGTGTTTAATGAGATTCATTTATTTATTTATCCATTTACAAATTCCTGTACTTATCAAGTACCTATTGATTGCCTACTGTGAATTTAGTAGTGTTTGAGGTTATGGGAATACAAAGATTAAGAGATTAGGTAGAAAGACTCAATATAGACAAGGCTCTGAAACGATAAGGAATATGGTAACTTTTAGGAGCAAAGAGAAGGCCAACGTCCAGAGCAAAGTAAGTGAAAGGTAAGAAATTAGAAGAGGTAAGGGACATTTGTGTGGGACTCTGTAGGACTTCAGTTTGTCAGATAGCTCTTTCCCTCCACAGTGATGTGACACATGAGAACGCAGTTACATTTATCCAACACTAAATACACACAGTGAAAAGAGCAATAAGATATTTGACTTCCAGTCTTAAGCATCATTATAGGTAAGTAGTTTCGTCTTTATATGGTTACGTTTTCTCATTTTTAACATTATAAGATTAGGCTAGATAACATTATAAATGTCCCCAAATCTATAAACCAGGAAGGGAATAAAATAAGGTTCTATCTATAAACAAAAAGAAAATTAAAGGCTGGAATGTAGGAAAAAATTTTTTTCTTTGTGGAACTGAATTAGTGAAACAAAATGTCTCTTCATACAGGTTATTATAGTTTTGGTCTAGAACTAGAAAAATAACTCCTTGTGTGAGATATTTTAAGGGTGGGGGAATAAGAATGCAGTTCTAGTTTATATTATTTTTTAAATTATGTTTCACCATCTCATAGGAAATGAAAGTGCCTAGTCTAGGAAGAAAAGAAACCAGATTAGCCTCTACTGGATAAATTAGAGAGGTAAGGTTTAAAATAAAAAGTAAGGTGCTCCTGAAATCAGAGAAGAGCACACATTAGATTCATTTGATTATTGCAAGCTTTTGAAAGTGTAAAGAAGCAATTCATTCTTTGGAAATATAGACAAACAAAACATCAGATTCATTCCACAAGGGCATGTGCAAAGAGAAAGAGATCTTAAGTAATTTACACATTTTATAAGAACTTTATAATAAAAATATTGTATCCTAGAGGAGAGAAAACAAAGGTAACATAGCAAAGACATTCCTCTCATGCTTCAGGGAATAGAAAATACACTGAGTTTCAAAATTTGTCATTTTTGAGGTGGCTTTGGGACTAAGGCACAATATTAACTTTAGCCATATACCTATCTCCCAATATTCCAAAAATATTCAATTACTCAGTCATTAAATCTAAACTTTATGAAATAAAATACTAACATTTTATGTCTTCTTTATTTAACATTTTTATTCTATCAATATACAAACTCTAAAAAGATAAATAACAATGTGAATGATTGGCATAAATAATTGCCTCTGTGTAAATGAATTTATCATATTATGTTAGAATGACAGATTTGATCAAGGATGAGCAAATCTGTAAAGCAGAAAGGGGAAATAAGTATAGAAGTTGCGGTATGAGTATGGATGGTCTCCACAAAAAATACAAGCAATAGGGAGGCTATGAAAACAAAAATAAAGTTCTACAGATTAAGACCAAAATTACAATTAACTTTATGAACAGATATGTTGTTTCATTGTAAACATTCACTCTTATCCTTACATTCGATAGATTTTGCTTTGAACCCAGTCTCCTAACTATTCCAAGTATGACACAGGACAGAAATTAAAAAAAGATTAAAAGGAAAATATTAATTCTAAAAGGCACCCTAAATTCAACTTACCAGATCTCGAAAGTGGAGATGAATGTTCTAAAGGGGAGGTCCTCACAGTTTTGATGTCAGCATAGACTATATCTCCAGCCATTTCACAGATGAAAAAGAGAAAGAAGCTCCAAAATGATCTTCTGCTGAAGGGAGAATCATGTTTCCGCAAACTTCTGTAAATTAAGTACATAGAAAAGGCAGATTTCCTTTTGTGTCCCACGTAGGCAGCGGACTTCCTCTACAAATAAATAACAAAGCAATATGTTCAGTCTTATCAATCAAGGTAATAGATTTTTGAATACTTGCATGATATAGAAGAAAACTATTCATAGAGTAAATTCTTTTTCTTCAGTTAGTTTTCCAACTAAATTTGGAAAAATTTTAACTTTTATTAATAGCATAAAAGATATTTCACAACTTTCTTTTATAAACCACTTCCTCTTTTTAGTTCAAGCATATATTTTCTGGCAGAAACTCTGAGACTACACAGCATATTCTCCAAAGTGGAATAATTTGGGAAGGGGAACAAGGAAAATGAGGGATTTTATCATGAAAGTGATAGAAAGGGGCACTCTTTCTTTTATCCTCATCTCAAAATGCATTGTATTTGTCTAAATAATACTTTAAAAATTACCTTAAAGTTACTTATTCTCTTAAAGCATTTAAGAGATGCATTAAAATGAAGTGAAGCATGGGTTATACAGAGAAATTCCAAACTAAAAAACATATGTTTAACTGGATAGCCACTTGTAGAAGGCTGAAGCAGGACCCACACCTTTCACCTCTCACAAAAATCAACTCACGCTGGGTAACAGATTTAAACCTAAGGTATGAAACTATTAGAATTCTAGAGGAAAATGTTGGAAACACTCTCCTAGACATTGGCCTAGGCAAAGAGTTTATGAAGAAGTCCCCAAAGGCAATGACAGCAGCAACAAAAATAAATAAATGGGACATGATCAAACTGAAAAGCTTCTGCACAGCCAAAGAAACAGTCATGAAAGTAAAGAGACAACCTACAGAATGGGAGAAAATTTTTGCATCCTATGCATCTGATAAGGGGCTGATAACTAGAATCTACTTAGAACTCACGAAAATCAGCAAGAAAAAATCAAATAACCCTATTAAAAAGTGGGCAAAGGACTTGAACAAAAACTTTTCTAAAGAAGACAGAAGAATGGCCAACAAACATATGAAAAAATTCTCAACATCTCGAATCATCAGGGAAATGCAAATCAAAACCACAACGAGATATCACTTAACTCCAGTGAGAATGGCCTTTATCAAAAAGTCCCCAAACAATAAAAGCTGGCGTGGATGCGGGGAGAGAGGAACACTCCTACACTGCTGGTGGGACTGCAAACTAGTTCAACCTCTGTGGAAAGCAATATGGAGATACCTTAAAGTGATACAAGTGGATCTACCATTTGATCCAGCAATTCCATTACTGGGCATCTACCAAAAAGATCCAATGACACTCTACAAAAAAGACACCTGCACCCGAATGTTTATAGCAGCACAATTCATAATTGTAAGGCTGTGGAAACAGCCCAAGTGCCCATCAATCCAAGAATGGATTAATAAAATGTGGTATATGTATACCATGGAGTACTATTCAGCTCTAAGAAGCAACAGTGATATAGCACATCTTATATTTTCCTGGTTAGAGCTGGAACCTATACTACTAAGTGAAGTATCCCAAGAATGGAAAAACAAACACCACATATACTCACCAGCAAACTGGTATCAACTGAGCAGCACCTAAGTGGACACATAGGGACTACAGTAATTGGGTATTGGGCAGGGAGGAGGGGCGAGGGGGGTGGGTATATACATGCATAATGAGTGAGATGGGGGATGGTCACGCTGGAAACTCAGACTTGTGGGGTGAGGGGGGGAAAGGGCATTTTTTGAAACCTTAAAATTTGTACCCCCATAATAAGCCGAAATAAAAAAAAAATATGTTTAAGAAATGGAAATAACCCTATGTCAAAATAGTTCAAGGTAATGACATAAAACAAAGAAGCCTAATTTTAAAATTCGGTTTATGAAAATGTACTACTGACTGCAATATATTAAACAGATTTTTATCTCCTATTTCTTCTAAAATTCCACTAAAATTTTATTAAATGGTTAAAAACTTATAAGTCTAAAACAGTAACACAAAAGGGAGTAAGTTTCTATAAGTTGATGAAAAATTTCAATGAATTCCTGTAAAATGGAGAATAGATGGAGATTTAATTGATAAAGCAAAGCAGAGAAAAATGAAGCCAAAATAAGCAGAGGGAAATAACTAAGGAGAGAGACCAGCCACCTGAAATCCTCACAGGACTCAGAACTCAGAAATGTTAGATATGAAAATTGGCAGAAGCCATTGTCTTATAACCAATAGATTAAATAGAATTGATTTTCTCAATATTGACCCAAATGTATTGTACAAATTATCTAAACTGCAGTCACCCCTGCTCACTCCTCCAAATCCATGTGATTTAACCTATGATAATCAAATAGCTACAGTAGAGATGTCGCCTTTTTGGCATTTAGGTGGTGCCTCAGTATAATGACTAATGTCTGACCCTGCATGGGGCATTGGACACTAAACTCTGTCTCTCAAGACTACCTTGACACTCCCTATTTTCTGGATTTTTCTAACACTTTGTATGTGACTGATAGTGACTAATAGCTACTGCATTTTGATCTGCATTTTGTACATGAAAAACTGGCTTTTAGAGGTTATATTATCTGCAGGTGCTTGCATAACCTGTAAATTTTAAGAGTAATAGAAAGGACAAGATGGCCAACTAGAGACATCTCTAGCCAGAGCATCCTGGAGGGAAGATTGAATTTCAAATAAGGGAAAGGGGAAAAGAGATTCAGAGCAGGTGTAGACTATAGAGAGAGGTGCTGGAGACTGCCAGGGATCTCACAGAGGAAAATTGCAAAGCAAAGAAGGAAGGAGATAAAGGAAAAAAGATTTTGGTAAAACCAATAAAACCCAGCGAGGCTCCAAGCCCAGAGAAAGGGTGAGAGTGAATCCCTCTCACACTTCCACAATCATTCAGTGGCCTAGGGGCTACCAAGTTTCTTCGAGGCTTTCCAACCCCACAAGCCCTGGCATGGTGGCAATCACAGTATGGGAGAGGAACTTGTAAGATTCCAGAGCTTAGACACTCTGTGTGGGTCTCCCCCATAAGGAAAGTGTCATGAGAGGCTGGAGAGCAGGCTTTCTTCTATTTAGATGCTTCCTTTCCCACTCCTCCTCTGGGAAAGCAATAAGAACTTGGCAAGTGGCCGCCTCTCTACAGCAGGTGTGTGCGGCAGGCTGAGGGTTCCATCGAGTGGGTCTCACACCTTTCCCTTTGGGGGCCTGGAGTGGACCCAAGGTTCCCAATTTGGGAACTCCCTGCCTGTTGGTGTTCCACAGAGTAACATACCAGTGGATCAGACAAGCAGACCAGACCTTGTGCCCCCTGGGTTGCTGGCGTCACAGGGGGAGGTCTGGGAGTTAGACTCACGTGGTGAGAAAGCCCACCTGGACAGATCCGATAGGAGAATACTGTAGGGTTCCAAGACATGGTGAGGTGGGAGAGTACACATCACTCCTGCAGGAAAACTGCCCTGTTTGATTAGGGTGGGTCCTATGGCTAGAAAGAATACAGCCCTGGGAGCCATAGTAACCAGGCTTGGCATATTCAAGCACTCTGGCTGACTTTGATGCATGGACCCTGCCTCTCCCATTCCAACCAGGAGAGCATTCAACATGAATGAAAAACTACTGTGAGCCATAAGCTGAAAACATCAAGTAACTTACAAAGGAAAACCCATCAGGATGACTGTAGACTTCTCAATGGAGACCTTATAAGCCAGAAAGGATTAGGGCCCTAACTTCAGTCTTCTTAAACAGACTAGAATTTTGTATCCTACAAAACTAAGTTTTATAAGTGTAGGAGGAATAAAGGCGTTTCCAGACAAGCAAACGCTGAGAGAATTTGTCAAGACAAGACTTGCCCTTCAGGAAATACTCAGAACCGCATTATGCATGGATCAGAACAGTGATCACTCACCAGAGTAATACCACCCAAAAGCTAAAGCTCAGAGCTCCAATAAAATAATAGTACAAAAGGTAAAACAAAGCAATAAGGTACTATGCAATAGGATGAAAAGAACAGCATCACCCATATCAATTCCATCAATCAATAAGAATGGTTTGAATTCTCCACTCGAGAGACATAGGCTGAGCAAAAGAATAAATATATATAAGCCAAGTATTTGCTGTATTTGGGAAACACATCTAACCCACAAGGACTCATCCAAACTCAAGGTGAAGGGATGGAAAACAATATTCCATGCTAATGGAAACCAAAAGAAAGCTGGTATAGCAGTTCTCATATCAGATAACTTAGTTTTCAAATCAACAAAAGTAATGAAAGACAGAGATAGTCATTAAATAATGGTAAAGGGAACAATTCAATAAGAAGACAAAATAATTTTATTTATCTATCAATTTATTTTTACATATTTATGTATTTATTTTTGTGAGACAGAATCTCACTCTGTTGCCCTGGCTAGAGTGCCATGGTGTCAGCCTAGCTCATAGCAATCTCAGTCTCCTGGGCTCAAGCAATCCTGCTGCCTCAGCCTCCTGAGTAGCTGGGACTACAGGCATGCGCCACCATGCCCAGCTAATTTTTTCTATATATATTTTAGCTGTCCAACTAATTTCTTTCTACGTTTTTTAGTAGAGATGGGGTCTCACTCTTGCTCAGGCTGGTCTTGAACCCCTGAGCTCAAATGATCTGCCCACCTCGGCTGCCCAGACTGCTAGGATTACAGGCATGAGCCACCGTGCCTGGCCCAAAACAATTTTAAATATTTATTTATCTAACGAAGGAGTACCCAGATTTCTAACACAAATCCTACTTGATCTAAACAAATGATAAACAGCAAAACCATAATATTTAATGAAGCCAACATCACCCTGATACTAACGCCAGGAAAGGACCCTCCTCACAAAAAACCTACAAGTCAATATCCCTTATAAATACACATGCATAAATTCCCAATAAAATCTTCGTAAATTGAATTCAGCTGCTCATGAAAAAATAATCCATTATGACCAAGTGGGCTTTATCCCCGAGATGGAGGGATGTTTCAACATATGCAAAAACATAAATGTAATTTTCCACATAAAGAGAAGTAAAAACAAAGACCACATGATATTGCCCCATAGAGATGTTGCCCCATGGATATGTTGCTCCATAGATTAATATTGCTATAGAGAGACAGAAATTATTTCAGGAGTTTTGCAGGGTTTTGCCCTGAAAGAATATGTGAACGTGTCAGTTCAAGTCTCAAAAGCTGCCTCGCCTCAGGAGGGCATCTCACAGGTCAGTGGCAGCTGCTTTCTAAGGTGATGCTGCAGTCTCAAACCTGTGGCTTTCGCCTATTTTGTACAACAAAGCAGGTTTGCATGGAGCCACAGTATGAGAGCTGATCGAAGAAGAGTGCCTGCCTGACACACAGACAGACACCTGCAGCTAAAAGGAATTAGCCTAAGGGACAGTTCCTGCTTACTGACTACCTGTCTCAATCCACAAGAACTAGATAAAGAAATATAGAGCTACTATATCTCTGTTTAGTCTTTCCGCTAAGTGATAACTTTATCTTAGAAGTTTGTCTTAGAAAGATTTTTGTAACCATTTGCTCACATAGAGTTAATTAAGGGATCTCTAGAAGACTTTTGGGAGACTTTTAACTTAAAATGAATGACCTGTTATTATGTAAATCTTTTACGCCTGGCAACTGATCACTGTACCAATAAACACCCCTGTGAAACTTTACTCTGAGCCTCACAGCTCATGGAATGCTGTGGGGTCTTCCGAGTCCCCATTTTTCATATAATGTATATTTTATAAAACTGTACTTTCAGTTCTGTGTATTCCTTTATTTCTCTATTCTATTATTTTCTATTTTTTATTTTCTATTATTTCCTTATCCTTTGTGGTGACCTCTGCCTATGGGACCCGATTTTTTGCTGGGAACATAGCTAACTCCCTGCAACATGAGCCCCTCAATAGATGTAGAAAAATCATTTGACAATATTCAGCATCCTTTTATGATCAGAACACTTAACAAAATAGGCATAGATGGGACTTACCTTAAAATGATAAAAGCCATATGTGACAAACCGATAGCCAACATCATACTGAATGTGGAAAAATTGAAATCATTCCCCCTTAGAACTGGTACCAGACGATATTGCCCTCTATCGCTTCTATTCAACATAGTGCTGGAAATCCTAGCCAGAGCAATCAAACAAGAGAAGGAAATCAAGGACATAAAAATGGCTAGAAGATGTAAAACTATCACTGTTTGGAGACAATATGATCTAAAGATTTTGCCAAGAGATTACTGGAATTGATAAATAAGTTTAGCAAAGTCTCAGGTTACAAGATCAATGTACACAAATCAATAGCATTCATGTATGCCAGCAACAGCTAAACTGAGAAACAAATAAAAAACTCAATACCTTTCACAATAGCACAAAGAAAAGAAAATAGCTAGTAATATATTTAACTAAGGAGGTGAAGGAAATCTACTAGGAGAATTTTGAAACACTACAGAATGAAATAGCAGAGAATGCAAACAGATGGAAAAACATACCATGTTCCTAGATTGGCAGAATCAATATTGTTAAAATGTCAATACTAACCAAAATTGTCTACAGATTCAGTGTAATCCCAATTAAAATATCAATATCATTTTTCACAGATCTAGAAAAAATAATTCTATGTGTTGTATGGAACTGGAGAAGATCCTGTATAGCAAAAGCAACCTTAAGCAAAAATAAAAAATTGGGAGGCATCAATTTATAACACTTCAAGCTATGCTGCAAAGCTATAGTAACCAAAACAGCATGCCACAAAACTAGAGACATACACCAATGGAATATATTCTAGAAGAAAATGCTGGAAAAACTCTTATAGACATAGGCCTAGGCAAAGAATTTATAAATAAAAACCCACAAGGCAATTACAGCAACAACAAAAATAAATAAATGGGACCTGATCAAATTAAAAAGTTTATGTATGGCCAAAGAAACCGTCACTAGAGTGCATAGAAAATCTACAGAATGGTAGAAAATATTTGCATGGTATACATCTGATAAAGGGAATAACTAGAATTTATATAGCACTAAGGAAAATCAGTAAGAAAAAATATCAAACAACCCCATAAAAAGTGGGCAAAGAACATAAATAGAAGCTTTTAAAAAGAAGATAGACTAATGGCCAACAAACATGAAAAAATGTTCAACATTTCTAATCATCAGGGAAATGCAAATCAAAACCACAATGAGATATCATTTAACTTCAGTGAGAACGGCGTTTATCAAAAAGTCCCCAAAACAACAAATGTTTGTGTGGATGCGAAAAGATAGGAACACTCATACACTAATGGTGGGACTGCAAACTAGTACAACCTCTATGGAAAGTAATATGGAGATACCTTGAGGAACTAAAAGTAGAACTGCTGTTTGATTCAGCAATCCTACTACTGGGTATCTACACAAAAGAAAAAAGTCATTCTATAATAAAGACATCTGCACTCAAATATTATGGTAGCACAGTTCACAATTGCAAAGATGTGGAAACAACCCAAGTTCCCATCAATATGTGAGTGGATTAATAAAATGTGGTATATATATATATATATATATATATATATACATACATACATACCATGGAGTACTACTTGGCCACAAAAAATGATGAACTAATACCTCTTGTATTATCCTTGATGGTGCTGGAGCCCATCCTCCTAAGTGACATATCACAAGTATGGAAAAACAAGCACCAGATGTACTCACCATCAAATTGGTACTAATTGATCAACACTTATTTGCACATATGGAAGTAACATTCATTGGATGTCAGGCATGTGTGAAGGGGAAGGAAGGGATGGGTAAATTCACACCCAAAGGGTGTAGTGAACACTGTAGAGGTGGGCATGCTTGTAGCTATGACTCTGGCAGTGCAAAGGCAGTGCATGTAACCTAAACATTTGTACCCCATAACATTTTGAAATAAATAAATAAATATCACATAGGAAAAAAGAAATTAAAGCTTAAGTCTCATTCTCCTCTGCAAGGAGAACTAGCCTCTACTCTCTGTGGAGTAGATTTTCTATACTTTCTGAATAAAATTTGCTTTCACTTTATACTCTCCATTCATTCCTGAATTTTTTCTTGCATGAAGCGAAGGACCCACTCAGACTTCGAATGATTGCCAACATTGGGAACACTCTCTTGTGTCAAAATGACTTAAAAGTCATACAACATTTTTCATTCATATCTTGTGTAGCAATAATATGGAACGGTTATTCAATTCTAAATTAACTTGTTGGGTTTTTTTCTCTCTGTATCTCTTTTGTATCCAAATAAACAGTTCACAAGCAAATTACAGACTAACAAAGAATGGAAATACAAGCTATATATCTAGTAATAGTCACTTAAATTGTTAACAGCAAATATGTGGTAAGCATTATAAAAGCTTGCAAAGCCGGTAAACCCTACTCTACAAAATGATAAAATAGATTTTCAGGACACTATATTTATATAACTGCCATTCCTACTCCTTCCTTTAAACACAAATAATTAACAATTCATAGTAACCTGATGTGAAAGACAATTTCTTTCTTTCTTTCTTTCTTTCTTTCTTTCTTTCTTTCTTTCTTTCTTTCTTTCTTCTCTTTCTTCTCTTTCTTCTCTTTCTCTCTTTCTCTCTTTCTTCTCTCTTTCTCTCTCGTTTCTTTTCTTTCAAATTTTGGGAAATGTCAATACATTAGGGCAGTTGGCAGAAGGTGCTGAAATGAAAAGAAGCCCAAAGATAGAAAAAAGTCATGATAAACCCAGGAAACAGAAACTATGATTAGATGCTAGAGCAAAAGTTTTGAATAAACAGTGCCAAATAAATAAATGAAAGAAATTGAGGTTTAAGCAAAAGTGGAAGGACTAATATTCTACAGCTAATAAATGATGCCAAAAGTAACTCAGAGGCATTTGGTTATCAGTACAAAATTTACTCACATTAGGGTAGAGAAATTTTTGTCAGCAAAGACAAGATATATCGGAGACAGAAAGAAAGGGAGAGAAAGAGAATAGTTTTCAATAATTTGTCTGAAAGGAGTTTTATTATTCTTGTGTACTTTAAGGATAGTATAAAAATTTAAGTGGTAATCACATCTTCTATACATTTTAGTGGCACCTTCTGCCAGCTGACATAATTGTTATTAATAAATATAATACAATTTTGATTTCTGCTCCTGTGCCTGGGGCCTAACTTTTCTATTTGGAAATTTCAAGAATCTTTTATTTATTCCTAGAATTCTGAAATTCCTTTCACCCTTTCTGTTAGTCATTCAATGTGATATTTTAAATAGGAAAGTCACATCCTTAACTTCTGAGAAAATTTCTTTTTATATTTATTTTCTAATTTTCTTTCCACCTTTATTATAATGTCTTTTTCTGGATTCCTGGTAGTGAAATATTATTGTTCTTGGGTTGGTATTCTAATATCATCATACTTTTTTTTCCTTTGTCTCTTTCTCTTTAGATTTTATTATCTAGGAAAGTTTCTCAAGTTTTTTCTCTAGCCATTTTATAGATTCTTTTTCTTTAGTTTATTTTATTATAATTTAATTTTCAAGGATTATTTTTGTTCTATATATGTTTTTTTCACAGTTTACTCTCTTTGTTTAAGTGGCATAGTATTTTCTTCACTCCCCTACCAAAAGATTATTAATTATAAGGATATCTTCAATTTTTCTTGTCTCTCTTTTTTTTTCTTTTCTTTCTTTCTTTCTTTCTTTCTTTCTTTCTTTCTTTCTTTCTTTCTTTCTTTCTTTCTTTCTTTCTTTCTTTCTTTCTTTCTTTCTTTCTTTCTTTCTTTCCTCCTTCCTTCCTTCCTTCCTTCCTTCTTTCCTTCCTTCCTTCCTTCCTTCCTTCCTTCCTTCCTTCCTTCCTTCCTTCCTTTCTTTCTTTCTTTCTTTCTTTCTTTCTTTCTTTCTTTCTTTCTTTCTTTCTTTCTTTCTTTCTTTCTTTCTTTCTTTCTTTCTTTCTTTCTTGATAGTCTTGCAGTAGCATCATCATAGCTCACTGTAACCTCGAACTCCTGGGCTCAAGCAATCCTCCTGCCTCAGCCTCTGGAGTAGCTGGGACTATAGGTGTATGCCACCACACCTGGATAATTTTTCTATTTTTAGTACAGATGACGTCTCGGTCTTCCTCAGGCTGATCTGAAACTTCTGAGCTCAAGCAATTTTCCTGCCTTGGCCTCCCAGAGTGCTAGGATTACGGGCATGAGCCACCACTCTTGGTTCTTATCTCTTTATCAATTTTAGTTTGAGCTTCATCTTATTGTGATTATTTTGGTCTCTGATTTTAGTGATCTTTAGGTATCTAATAATTTGTAAGACTGAGATACTAAATAAGCAATGGGAAGTTCTGTGTCTGGGACCAGTAGATAATTTTACTATGGATGTACAAGCAGAGATTGTTCATTTATACTTATTCTCTATATTTGTAGGTCTTTTTTATTGGACTGGTCAATTTTTTGGTTTTCAAGGAGGAATTTTCCAGTTTTCTGCCTCTGTTACTTGTCTAGAAACTCCCCCTGTGAATTCAGGTTCATTTGGGTTTGGTAATGCCAGGCAGTAAACTCCCAATCCTCAGCAGAGATACAGGGGTGCAGTTTGGTTGTTCAAGGTGTCCTTTGTACATATTTTGAACTATATCTCTAATTTTTCCTCGGATCCATAATGTATTAGTTCCATACTGTTGAATAACAAATTATCACAAACTTGGTAGTTTAAACCAATGCATATTTGTTATTTCACAATTTCTGTTTGTGAGGAGTCTGGGCTTGGCTTGGGTAGACGCTACACTTTAAACTCTCACAAGGCTATTATCAAGCTGTTGGCTGTGGTGGCGGTCTTATCTGAGGATCGACTGGGAAAGAGTCTGCTTCTAAGCTCACATGATTGTTGGCAGCATTCAGTTCCCTGGGGACTGTCAACGGAAGGCCTCCTTTCTTGTTGGCTATAAGCCTGAGGTTGCCCTCAGTTTTTTGCTACAGGACTTTCCCAATATGGCATCTTGCTGCCTCCAAGCCAGCATTGAAGAGTCCCCTCTAGCAAGACAGATAACACAGTCCTGTGTGTTTAACATTATTACATACATATAATCATGTATATCCCATTACATCTGCTGAATTTTATGAGTTAGAGGCAAGTCACAGGTTCTATTCATATTCAAAGACAGGATTCAGGAGTCCATGATGCATAATCTCTCTAATTCTTCAGCATCCCGGGTACTATGGTCCAAGTCACTTAACATCTTCTGAAATTTGTGGCCATTTCTCATCCTTCCAATCCCAATCATATTCAATACTATTAAACATTTTTATTGTTATTTTAGTAAGTTTTTACAGATAGAATAAACAAAAACATCTGTTCAATGTTACAAACTTACTGAATTTTTTAATAGCCTTTGTCTGAAAATTAAAAAAAATTCTTTACATCTATGAGAAAAAAAGTAGATATATGAGTCAATGCTTTAATTTCATTAAAGAACAACTTTAATAATATTAATCAATAAATTTTCATGCTTATTTTTTATATATCTATATAATGTTTTGCCATGTATATGCATGGTGAAAAATGTTTCATTCAGAGAAATATTGGGTAGTGTTTGTATCAGTAGATTAATTTTCATGAAATTTCATGCAAAGTTTATAAAATGTATATAAAATTTTTATTACTTTTATGTGAAGATAGTTATATAAAAGCAGTAATCTTAATTTACATGCAACCTATAAATATAATTGGTGATTTTATTAGCTTAAAGCTAACATTTATTAAAAAACCATGTGTCATATATTAGCTCGTTTAAAAACCTCATGGCATCAAAAGAATTATAAGAGCTAAACAACATTATTATCCATAATAACTGATGAGTTAGACAAGATAATTTACCTAAAACCGTATAGAAGGATGAGAGTTGAACAGAAATTTGAAACCAGATTATTTGACATCAAAGCCTGTAAATTCAATGACTAAACTATATAGCTTCCACTGGAACACAGAGTTGAGATAAAAAAAAATAATGAGTTTCCCTCAGGAAACTGGTTTTCTAGTAAATGAATAAGTAAATCATTTGGTGATAATTGATGTATGAAGCAAAAAAAAAGAAAACAGCATGCATGAGATTTTATTGAAACTCACAGGTACATCAGAGAAAAGTGCTACTTGAAATGAGATGTGAACTTTTAAAGGAATGAGCATTTAGATTTATAATACTAAAAAACAAAGCTGAGGTAGGGGCAAGATGGCTGACTAGAGACATCATTTGCCAGAACATCCCAGAGGGAAAGTGGGATTTCAGATAGGGGACAAGGGAGAGGAGATGCAGCTCAGGTGTAGATTATAGACGGAGTTACCAGAGCCTGCAGGGGACCTCAAGGAGGAAAACTGAAAAGCAAAGAAGGAAGAAGATAAAGGAACAAAGATATCCGCGATGATCAAACCCAGAGAGGCTCGAAGCCCAGTGATGGGGTAAAGGGGGATCCTTCTCTCTCTCCTATCTGCTTGGTGACCAGCAGGCTACCAAGTGTCTTGGAGGCTTTCCACCCCCACAACCCCAGGCACAGCAGCAAACGCAGTATAGTGGAGAGAACTTGTGTGATCCCAGAGCTTGGACATTCTGTGCAAAGTTCTCTTCCAAGGAGAGTGGCTTCAAAGTGTTATACTCGGGATTCACAAGGCCGCAGGACAGAGAGACAGAGTCACCGAGGCTGTAATTACCAAAAGGAGTTTTATTGTCTAGCTCGAGCTAGGGTCCGAGCCCCCAGAGTGCCAGCGCAGTGGCCTCTTCCCGGGGCAAGGACCCTCCTTTGTGTGAAAGTCCCCTTTTATAACTTCGCTACCTACATACTGGTCAAGCATCCACCCCCACAGTGATTTTTTATTTTTTATTACTTCAGCCTGCCCCTGATAGGCCCTAACCTGTTCCGGGTCCTAGCTGAGGGACTCAGGTTTCCGCTCTCTTTGTCTTTCTCCTCTGCATCCCATAATATACTCATGATGCCTTGCGGTAGGCAATTAAGCAGTAAACAGCAGCTGGAAGGTGTCTGTGCCTTACAGCCCAGTATCTTACAAAAGGCCAGAGAGCCAGATTTCCTCCATTCAGATGCTTTTCCTTCCCCGCCTCTCCCATATCCACTGCAACCAGGAAAGCAGTTTGAGCCCAGAATTTGGCAAGCAGCCACCTCTGCCCAGTGGGAACACGTTACAGGCTGAGGTTTCCATGGAGAAGGGGACCCAGGCCTTTTCCCTTGGGGACCTGCAGTGGAGCCAGCATGCCTGACCTGGGAGCTCCCTGCCCACCGGCATTTCATGAACTCACATGCCAGCATGTCAGACAAGCAGGCCAGACCCCATGTCCCCAGAGCTCAAGCAGGTTACTGGGGGACAGAGAGGGGAGGTCTGGGAGCTGGACTAGGGTGGTGAGGGAGCCCATGTGGACAGAACTGATGGGAGAATTCTGTGGGGTTCCCAGACCCAGCGATCTGCGAGAGTGCCCATCCCCCTTCAAGAAAACCACCCTTTTGGAAATGGGCAGCTTCTCCCCCGAGGAACCGGGCCCTGGGAACCATAGCAACCAAGAGCGGTGCATTCAGGCGCTGGGGCTGACTGGGAACTGTAGCCCATCCCCCACCCATTGCAACCAGGGGGGCAATTTGACTCAAGAATTTGGCCCCTTCTCTCCAGCGGGCATGTACTCCAGGCTGAGGTCTCCACAGAGAGTGGGGCCCACGCCTCTTCCCCCAAGGACCTGCCATCTGGGAGCCCCTTGCCTGCTGGCATCTCATGGAGATGCACCCCAGCGGGTCAAACACACAGGCCAGGGGGAGCTTTGAGGGCTGGTTTCGGGTACAAAGAGAGCCCACGTGGACAGAACTATGGGAAAACACTGTGGGGGTCCAAAAATGCAGCAGTCTTGGAGAGCACCCACCCCTCCCCACAGGAAAGCCTGGCAGGGGTCCTCAAATTTTTTAAACAGGAGGCCAGTTCACTGTCCCTCAGACTGTTGGAGGGCAATTGGAGAGTGCAGCGCATATTCCACACATGCACTGTGGGCCCGGGAGGAGTTGGCTGCTAAGCAGGACAGGCAGCAGCAGCAGCAGCAAAAACACCTGGAGGCCTGGATAAATGTCCTCCGCAGACTGCATGTGGCCAGCAGGCCTTAGTTTGAAGACCCCTAGTAGAGCCTGACCTGACTTTGCTCCCAGTGGCTCACCCTGGTGGCCGGGAAACCTATCTCTGAGCCCTGCTGAGGCTTTGCAAAGCCTTCCTGGCTTGAGCAACCTAATCAGTCTCTGCCTCACTATTCCACTCACTTTGCTATGGTGGAAATCAAGCAACCCCCTGGGAGCTACAGGGCCCCTCTCAAAGCCTAGGGTGCTCAAGTGCTTCCCTGAGGGACTAGAGCTTACCATGGGCACAAACAAATATCTGGGCAGTTGGCTCTGTGCAGCAAGCCTCAACCACTAACAGGGAGAACAACTCTATAGTTCATCACAGCATCTACCACCCCAATCAAACAGGGCATGGCTGATTCTTACAATTACCACACACCATCTTGGAGGTTAAGCTGGGGGACACAGTACAATTCATGCTCCTGGGAAGAGGGGAAGACAGCAGGGTGGAGGCAAACTGAGAGGACACGGTTTATTAGAAGAGAAACAAAAGTAACAGGCAGCTTGATCTGTAAGGGGTCTCCCTCTTCCACTGCAGACCTCTGAGCTGATCGGGAGGGCTGCTCAGAGTCTGTGCAGAGACACTCCACTGGGGAGCAGGTGCAGCAGAGATCTGGTGCCGGCAATACCAGGCTTCTGCCGCTGATGACATCCTGATCACTCTGGTGCACAGAGCCAGGTCTACTCAGGACCCAGCCATCCAGCAGTAACCTTAGCATCACCTCTGCCAGGCCAGGGAGGGAACACACACTTCCTTGTGTTGAGCCCTCTGACTGGGGGTTGACCATGCCTCCTCCCTGGCATGGAAACCAAACAGAAGGAGAGCCTCAGATACCATAGGCACCACCTGGGAAGCCTCAGGCAATGGCCTCAGTGGGTCCTAGGTGTGTGCAGAGAACGTTGGCTGACCAGTAGCTCTAGGTCACCTATGTGGAACCTGAGCTGCTGAGAGAATCCCCTCCTTTGTAACTGGGCATGGGCAGTCCCCACACTGGGGGAAGAGCCCGCAGTATAGGTGGTTCTGCCCCCAAATCCCCAGAGACAGCTCCGAAGCTCTCACTGTGCTTGAATCTGAGGCTCTGCCCATATAGCTCCAGGGCCCTACTGGGCCCGTGACTCCAGCCTGGAGACTCTAGAGTCTCAGCAGCACACGAGACCTTCTCCAAGACTGATCATATTTTAGTCCACAAGATGGGTCCTAGATCTGAAATTTAAAGCCTTTGCATAAAGTAATTAATTTCTTTGTGTCTTGGTTTCCTTATACATAAAATGAGATGTTAGACTTAAGTCAGAGGGCTGTTGTGAAGATTAAATTAATTAACTATATATGTAATATTTAGTCTCTGGCATATGGAAGTACTACATAAATGTCGGTTATAATTATTGCTATATTGTTATTGTCCTTATTGTCATTATCATCATCTAGCACAAACTTTCTTTACGTTTATGGTTTTGGTGCTTTGGACAACACAGGGAGCAAGTGTCCTCAAACTTAGCAAAGTAGTGTTAACGAGGTAGTCACCTCTCCTCCCTTAGATACGGAAGGGTAAAATTAGCAGTGGGGAATATGTAACAGAGAGAATGGCCTGAAAAAGGGTAAAAATGTGCTGGCGGTTGGCCACCCTCCCAGCACAAACAGGTCCCAAGGCAGGATCGTCGCAAGGGATGTGGAAATAAGAAATAAAGAAATGATATATTATAGATGGAGAAATGATTGAGACAGAGACAAAGAACAGTTTAAAAGATGGGGGAGTCATGGGTTCTCAGCTTCCTGCGGGCTGAGACTCTGAATTTAGTCCCACATCAATATTTATTAGTACAGCAAATAGTTGTCTTTTGTTAGAGAATTATGTACACAGTTCATTTTTTGAGGTTTCCAGGGAAACCTTACCTAATTCTGTCTGCAAGAATAGACGGTTACACAATATTTCAAAGATAAGCATGTTAAGCTCCAAGTTAGAAACAGACCTGGCTGAGCATACAATGTATAAAATGAGAACACTGAGTCTGTGTGCTACTCTCATCTACTTCTTCTAAACACAGAGACATGTAGTCAGGAGTGAAGCAGGAATAGCCTTGAAGTCTAGGATAGTTCCAGCTGCACGTTATCTGCTGGGCAGGCATTTTAATCAGCTTCTCTGCTAAGGGCCCAAACCGAGCTTCTGCTTTGCAAAAAAGCTCAGGGTGATGACCGGCAGCAAGAGAAGAAAGGCTGCTTTGCAAACATCCTCTGACAATGCCCAGCTTGTTGGAAGCAGCTTCTATTTTTTGAACTAACATGTCTACAGATTGCTTCAAGGCAAAGACCTGCAAAACCCCTGAAACTTCTTGCATCTCTTAGTCTATTTACTAACATAAATATTTTCTATTTCTTTAAAACCTTCTCACTCTTTTTGGGCACTAATACCTTCTCCCCTGCCTCAGGGCAGCGGTTGGGGGGGGACAGGGGTGTGTCCTTTGTTCTTTGTGCTACAGGAGATGGCTCAACAGGACTGTCCAGGAAGGACCTGGGCTGAGTGGAGGTCACCAGATTGTCTTCTGAGGAGATGGGACTGATTGGAATCATCAGCTGTATTTGAATAGCAATTGCCTGAAACCGAAAACCTCCCTTTAAAGCTCTGTATTTCTGCTTATGATTAGGACAATGGCATTTGAGACCAGGAGTCTCCATCCTCCTCATTTGCTGGAAAATTAATAAATTAATAAACTCTTCTTTCTTTATCCTCAAACCACTTTATCGTCAAACCACATTCTTCTGATGTGGCCTTGGGGACAAGTGCTGAGCTTTTGGTAACAGTAGTATGGGTTGAAAACCACATAATAAGAAACCAGTTATAAATCAGCAAGATGTGACCAATGGACTAGCCTGGAGCAACAGTCATGAGTGAGAATTCTTAAGCAGCATACAGGTTTTACATACTCTCTGGAATTCTGGGAAGTATTCAGAAGAGAAGAAGATTTCTTAATGGCAGTATGAGACTTTAAGTTATTTTATTTGACTATTTAAAAATACCAACCCTCTTCCCACTGAGGACAATTTGAAAAGCTGGGCAAAGTGTTTCAGACCATCTTGAAGGCATTAGTGAGAGTATATACTATCGTAGAATAACTCTGTACAAATCCAAGAGAAAGGTGACATGTAGAAAGAAGAAAGCTTTTCCTATAGAAAATGTCAAATAGAGATGGAGAATCTGAGGAGCTAAGCAGGGCTTCTGAAAGTCTTAGGTGCCAGGGTAATTCCAGTCTTCAAGTAGGTGTGGGGGAACTGAAAATCAACATCTGGTTGGTTCACCAAAATGGTACACCTTAGGCAAGATTTTCCAATCTTGGCACTGTTGGCATTTTAGATTATTCTTTTGTTGGGGGCTATCTGGTGTCTTGTAAGATGTTTAGGGGCATCTATTTTTTTACCCTCTAGATGTCAGTAGCAAGCCTCTACTTCCAAGCCCCTACCAAGTTGCACTACCAAAAATTGCTAAATAGCCTTTAGCGGAAAAATTATCCCATCCCAGGTAGAAAAACATTGCCCTAGGAGTAAAACTGATCTAAGAGTATTAAGAGTAGACTGACTTTTGGAGGAGATGAAGCTCAACTTTCAGATCGTTTCTATTACTAAAGCAGAAAGGAAGTGGTCCTAGATTGCCAGTGACTGGGATAATTCGCTAGAAGCACATTTAAATTTTCTCTGCAGATAGTTTTTTGTCAAAGAAAATTATACTGGACAAATAAATAGTCAAGGAAGGCTTTATTCAAGACTATTGCAATAGGGGAGAAGAATTCAACTCAACTCTGCTGAGATGGAAGATTTTTATTTAACATCTACTGGGGCGAGCTGGTGGGAAAAAATGAGAGAAGGTTGGGGCACATTTGTCAACATATTTAGGCCATCTGTATTTGTTAACTGGTGCCTATTAAAGTTAGGTTCCTCTGCTTCCACAGAATCCAGGGAAATAAGGACACTGTCTTTCTCGATGGTTACATTTCAAAAGGAGGGCTCCCATGTCCTTGAAAAACATATTTCTACGTTGAAAAACTGGAAAGAAGCTGGGAGATTTGTATTCCAAGGGAGCAGAGAAAAAGAATTTGCAATTACAAATTTCCAAAAGTAAATGATCTATGAAAAGAAAAATCAGAGGCCTGTAGAGAGGAAGATGTTTGTATAAAGTTTAGTCAAGCTGGGGAGAACATTAAGGTTATCTTGATCAAAGAATGTAACATTATTCTAGGTTTCAGAGAATTACGCCAGTATTTTTATTTTTTCAAGATAAAATCTTGAACGACAACAACAACAAAAAATAACTGAGCATATGAACAGATAAAACAACTTGAAAAATAACAAATGGAAAGAGTAGGCGCAGTTAAAGAACTCCAAGGGCTCCAGAAAATTCAATATTGGACACAGATTTTATAGTAAGTATCCTCAAATATTATTTTCAAAACTTAGATTCAGATTAATACAGTAGTTCCTTGGTATTGGTTCTAGGACCCCTGTATATACCCAAATTTGTGTGTACTCAAATCCTGTAGCTGGCCCCACGGAACCATCTATCCAAAAAGTTGGCACTGTGTATACGTGGGTTTCGGGCCCTGTGAATGCTGTTTTTTCAATCCATGTATATGTGGACCCAAGCAGTTCAACCCATGTTGTTCAAGGATCAACTGTATATATTCAAATATTAGATTATTTCTTAAATTTGCATGTTTTATTTTGTTTAAAATATAACATCTTTTAACTATATTTTAAAATGATAACATTTAAAATGAGCTCATGGAAATAAAATCCAAATATTAGAATTTGGACTGAATGTGGAAATTACAAAAGGGAGAAAATGGAAACTCTAGGACTAAAACTCATAATAATTAAAATTAAGATGACAGAAGAAATAGAATAAATATTTCCTAATCCGATAATATGTATCCTTCCCATTCCCCCCACAAAACAACCAACCAAACTATCAAGCAAACAAAGCTAGAACAAACATCACAGTTAATGGCAAAATGTTGTAAATGTTTCTTTTGAGATTCAGAGCCAGACAAGGTGCTCACCATTATGCTTCTATTTGAAAAAATATAGCACACATCAGCCATGGACATGATTCTGTTCATAGGAAATCCAAGAAAATGTATACACAGATTATTGGAATTAATAAATGAGTTTAGAATGCTGCTGGATATAAAATCAATATAAAAAGTCAATTTTATTCCTGTTTACCAGAAACAAGCTGAAAATAAAAATTCAAAAACATGCTATATTCGTTTTCAATTGCTGCCATGACAAATTGCCACAAACTTAGCAGGTTAACACAGCACACACATTTATTACCTTTCCACGGCTCAGAAGTCCAGGCAGACAGTGTGACTCAGTTGTTTCTCTGCTTAGTAGTGTCATACAAGGTCAAAATGAAGGGTCGTGTTCTTTTCTGCAGAC
Source organism: Mirza zaza (assembly GCA_008750895.1). Taxonomy (NCBI): domain Eukaryota; kingdom Metazoa; phylum Chordata; class Mammalia; order Primates; family Cheirogaleidae; genus Mirza; species Mirza zaza. Next base: position 40,536 of record VSMD01052615.1, read on the forward strand.
TCTGGGGGAAATATCTGCTTCTCAAATCAATTTATTTGGCTGTAGTGCTGAGGTTCCCTTTCCTTGCTGGCTGAGGGCAGGGGCCTTTCTTAGCTTCTTAAGACCACCAGGATTCCTTATCATGTCACCTCCTCCACCTTCATCCCCCAAAAAGTGCATGTAGTTCTTCTCATGCTTTAAATCTCTCTGACTTCTTTTGTTACACTTAACTCCAGAAAGAGAAATTGTAAGGGCTCGTGTGATTAGATTGGGTCCACCCAAACAATCCAGGATAATCTCTCTATCTGAATGTTGATAACACTAATTACATGTGTGAATTTCTATGTAACATAACATATCCACATTTTCCAGGGTCGTGGATATCTTTGTGGGGTAGTTCCGTTCATAGTGACATTCCATAGGTAATATATCTAGGAATAAATTTAAACAGATATAAAGACGTCTACCTCAAATCTGTAAAACGTTACAGAAAGAAATTAAAGAAGACTTAAGTAAAGGGAGTGTTAAATCATGAGTAGGAATTAAAAACTCAATAAAATGTCAATTTTCTCCAACATGGTATATCAGTTTATGCAATGTCAAGTAAAATCCCAGCAGGTTTCTTGTGAAAATTGCAAAGATGATTCTGAAATTTAAATGGAAAAACACTCAAGAATAATCAACAAAGCAGGAAAATGTGCTCTACTAGATGTCAAATTTCAATATAAAGTGACAACAAATAAGACAATGTAAATTGGTAGAAGAATATATAAATATATCCGTGAAACAGTATAGAAAGTCTAAAAACTGACCATGCACGCATGGAGACTTGATTTCTGACACTGGTGGTTCTGTAGAGCAGTGGAGAAAGGATAGTTGCCACATGGTGCTGGCATACAAGACAAACTTTTGAGAAAAAGTAGAACTTGATCCATCATCACACTGTACAAAAAAATAATTCTGGGTGGATCATACATCCCAGTGTAAATGAACCGCTAAAATGAAAGCTTTCTGGAAAACACCAAGAAAATGCATGATCTTTAGATAAAAGTACAACATTTTAAAAATTAATAAACGATATCACCTTAAAATTAGAGACTTCTACTTCTCAAAAGACACCATGAATAGAATGACAGACAAGTCAAGTTGCAGAATGGAAGATGTAACACATATAATTGGTAAAGGGCTCTTACTCTGTCTCTCTCCTATCATATATGTACACATGTATCTCTCCAGCAAATCAATACAACAACTGAAGAGAAAAATGTGCAAGATTTGAAAAAACACAACAAAAAGATATAATATCCAAGTGAATAATAAACAAGGGAAAAGGTGCTCAATCTCAGTAGTAATAAAAGAAATGCAAATAATTTGAACTACAATTAGATACCTCTATATATCAACCAAAATAAATAACAAATAAAAAGACAGAACCATCAAATTTTGGCAAAGCATGTGGAACTATAGGAAATCATGTACTGCTAGTGGGAATGTAAATTGATATATAAAATAACCCCTTTGGAACACTGTTTCACATTATTTATTAATATTATAATTGAACATATTTACACCATATGATGCAGTATATAGTCAACAGAAAGTAATATATACATATCAATAAAGAAAGGCACAAGAAAATCAATGGCAGCATTATTTGAAATAGTAAAAAATAAGAAACAACCCAAATGTCTATCAATCATCTCTATTCATATAAATAAATACTATATAGTTGCACATAGTAGCTTGGATGAAATTCATCTACGTAATGTTGATCACGGATTTGAACTTAAAATACTTATTTCCTTGCAACTTGTTGGTTGCAAGTTATTAAAAATTATATGTAAAATAATAAGAAAACAGTGTGAACTTTAGGTCTCAGAAAATAGAAATTTGAAACCATCTTGGCTTATCATAATAAAGTACTATAACAAATACAAAGCACTTTTGAATGTGTTATTTTTATTACATTTTATGCTTAGCATAAAAAATATTGATAAATATGGGTGCAGTGGAGTGTTATCAGGATTTAATTTATTTTTTATGGTTAAGCCATTTCCTTTGCAGCTAAAAAAATGTTGAGAAAGTGGTGACAGCCTCATGTTTCATTCATGAACCCGGAAATGAGGCACTAAGGAAACCAGGAATCATAATCCACACACATGCAAGCCACCTGAGTATGAAAAATAACCAAGACATCTTTTAAAAATCTTATTGTCAATTGAAAAATTATAATCGTATATATTTATGAGGTATAGTATAAAATTATAACACATGTATATAGTGTCAAATGATTAAATGAAGCTAATTAACATGTCAATATCATAAAATACTTATAATTTTGTGAGGAGAACATTTTAAATTTACTCTCTTAGTAATTTTGAAATGTACAATACATTACTATTAACTATAGACACCAAGAAATTATTTTTCATGTCCTCTGGCAGTGAACCCCTTGAAACAAAAGTGAAGTGGTTTTATTCAACCACTAGAAGGCACTGCAGTTTGCATATACTGGGGACTTCAAGACTAACAGGTATTCCTGAAGCAAACTCATTTTTTGTATTTGTAAATGGTCACTAAAAGCACAGTTGCAACGTTTAGGGGATGGTCACGCTTGAAGCTCTGACTCGAGGGGGGACGGGGGACATGGGCAATATACGTAACCTTAACATTTGTACCCCCATAATATGCTGAAATTAAAAAAAAAAGTACAGTTGTATTTTAAATAATAAAATTATTCCCTTTAGAAATTATATATTTATGTCTATTTAAATAAATTAGTTTTTCTTAAAAATGAAATAACCATTATAGAAAATTTTGAAATTATAGAGAAGCATAGCAAAGAAAATAAATTTTTCTTATATTTCTATTACTCAGGGTAAAACCCTGTGTTTATTTTAGGAGTTGTTCTGTCAGCATATAAGAATATAAGACATATTTCATATGTTCAACATTGAACAGGATGTAATCTTATTGTATATATTGTTTTTAACTGGCAGCAATAATTTTTTGAGTATTCTTTCATATGCATAAATGTTTCTCATAGTTTTTATTGTTAGCATAGCATTTTATCATGCAGGAGAATCATATTTAATATTTTAACTAAATCTTTGATTTTGGACAATTAAATTGCTGCTAATTTTGCACTACTAAAAATATCCCTTAGATAAACATTTTTGTGGTTGTATCTCACATATCGAAGACTATTCCTTTAAAATCTTCCCTCCCTTTTTGAAAGTTGCTGCCTCAGACAAAAGGTATGAATCATTTTAAGGTTTTGATAAGTATTGCCAAACTGTCTTCCAAAGGTTAAACTAGACCAGTCTACACCATCACCAGCAATCTTTCTGGTCATGTATTTATCAACATCTTCCACAGGTATTCATTTGCATTTTAATTTCAGCTTTAATTTCATACTATGTTTTCATCTGTGGAAATCTAATCAAAATTATGAGAATTGAGAACATGCTTAAAAGGTCATTTCTACATTAGTATTACATATTTTTTGAATCATTGAATACTGACTAGAGTATCTGACTAGAGTATCTAACATTTCAATGGCATTTTATCATTTTAAAAATAATTTTATCAAATCCCTATAATTATAAAATTGAAATTATATTGGAAAACAATAAAACACACTTAACTGCTAGTCATTTTCATTAATATTAATGTAATTATCCAAAGTGAATAGATTTGACATTTTGAAAGGTTGCTAAAAGTTTGAATGCAGGAACAAATTGCATAGTATATCTACACTATGCTTCCATAGTAAGCCACATTACACCATCATAACCTTTATCACGACACATTATAATTATAATTATTTGCCTTATTATTTATTTTACAAATAGACTGTAAATTCCGTAACGCCAGTTGCCATGTCAAATTTGCTCAGTATTTTAAGTCCAGTGTCCACCACAGTAGTGGGTACTTAATAATCATTTGTTAGATGAATTTTTAAAAAGTTTTTCCAAAACTAAACATAAATAAGTTGTGTAGAAATAGACATGTTATATAGAAATGCTGCCTATGCCAATACTGGAAATTTGATAACATAGTGTTCCCATTTATAATAATCATTGTCAATATTTAATACATCTCTGGGGTTTACTATGATCCAGGTACTGTTTAAGTTTGCTTTCATATACTAACTAATTTAATTTCTAACTAATTCTAACCGAATTTTGAACTAATTCCAACCAAATTTTGAACAAATTCTAATAAAATAGCGAGTCAGCCAGTGAGTGGCAGAGATGAAACTCAGGCCATCTGGCTCTCACGCTCTGACTCTCAACAACTCCAGTTTCCACAGACATATTTCGTAGTACACAAATCACAAGACATGGTTTTCTAATATGACTTGGGAGTAGATTATTTGTTGTTATCAGTGATAGAAGATTACAGTTGGGGGCCATTTGTTTCATTTTATAGCTGTGAGAACTGAGGATTACAGAGGTTAAGAAATGCATACATCATTTTTCACTAAGCAGTATCTAAAATCCAACTTTCTTCCCTATATGCCATGCTGCTGACAACAGTTTAAAGATACTACACATATAACACATTTTCAACTTCCAGAGAAAGAGAATATTGCAAAACACATTTATGAAACAATTTTAAAGGTAATCAAGTTTTTTCCTGATTGAAATATCCCATGAAGATCATGTAGGGTCTCATTTCTGTTTAGTGAATTATTTTATGTAAATAACTAAAATATGTATAGCACTTCAGAATTGAACAAGATACTTTCAAAGCATTGTTTATGAGTACTAATTATTAATGAGCATCTGCTATATGCTGAAAAATGGATATGGTCCTTTAGAATACACACATATGAAAACAATTTGGAATATATAAACCATGTTGTAAAACTAAGGTTTTACTATAGCTAGGATTTGTTTGTTTTTTTTTTTTAAAGAATATTCTGTTTTCTGCTTTCTAATATGGCATATAATTTTTAATGTATCTTAAGGAATGGACACTTCTTGGAAACCATTGTATTGATTCTACTTTTATTTTCACAAACATAAAAGCAGCTTATAATTGTACAAAATACAAAATACAAACAGACACACTTATTGCACATAAAAAAATACTTAAAATGAAGTATTGCACATGTTAGAATTGATTAGGAAAGTCACAAACTTATCAGTTATAACTAGTATTATTCTAGGTTTGAACAATACAGAATATTTCTTGATAGAGATTTGCCACATCACATATTGCACATTTTCCAACACTTTTTGTCTGCTTTACAAATATCTTCATATTCTTTGCTTTTGTTTTTTCTCTAAAACACTGTATAGAAGGTTTCAAAGGCAAAGAAATATGTACTATTGAAAAAGAACCAGTCTACAATTGAGGATGTGAAAAAAATACATAATTATCTCACTCTTTGGAAGAAGAAAATAACAAGTAACTTGGCACATTTCTCCAAAAAGTGAGAAATATTACAAAGCTTAGTTTCATAAGCATTTGTCTACTTATAAATGCTCCCTGAGTTGAACACGTCAGAAGTCACAATTTCCTTTATTTACATGCAGTTTTTAGTACCACTGTCTAACTCCTTCAAATAGTGCAAATGCATGAAGGATGCTTATTTTTGGTAGTCATTCAACAATAAATAATAACTCTAAACCTAGTTATTTTACTATTTCTGAATTTAAAAAATATATATATATATAAAGTGCATCTGAAAGGTTTTATAGTCATTCTTCTTATTCTTGGCCATCATTATCAGTCAATCTGTGATGTTTTCAGCTCATGGTAGAAAAAGTCCACAATGCAAATTGTCCTGGAATTTCTTTCCTTTTTTACAAAAGTCCTCTTTGAAAGAATATTTCCAAGGTAATACAAAGTTTTGCCATAAAGTCTGTGTGGAAAACTTCTGACTATAGAGCAACATCCCTTGATACAGATTTCCTTTAGTTCCATGCTATAATAGTCTGTAAGTAAGTATGTTTCCTCATTGTTGACAGGGTTTGCTACATATCCAGTGTAAATTCTTTTCACATTCTCTGTTGTTGACCTCTGTGCTTTTCAGAAAAGCACAGTTCCCAGATCCCGTAAGGTTGAACCTGCCAAACAATAAAGAAAGTTAGATTTATTTTCAGTTCATCGTTTTTGTTCATTTATATGAGAATAAACTTTGTCTTAGTGGTGACCTCTGTTTTTTTTTCCCCCTTAGTAACAAGTCTGCCAGTCAAATAATCATAGACTAATCTGTAGAGACAATGTACAAGAACTGAAAGGAATAGTATATGGAGACAACATGAAGTTTGGAGGAAAGTGCTCCATTCATTTGGTTGGCATGTCACCAGAGGAGTGATTCTTGGTTGTTTCTAAGTTCATAGATCCTTCAACAAACAATTGGATCATATACATTCAGCTGCCTTGCATACTAGTGCATACAGTTTTAGGGGGTTTATGATTCCTGAAACCCATTCTGTGGATATGGGACCATAGGACACATATTAAGAAACTCTGTTAAGATAGCTAGAAATTTAGGCCGGGTGCGGTGGCTCACGCCTGTAATCCTAGCTCTCTGGGAGGCCGAGGTGGGCGGATCGTTTGAGCTCAGGAGTTCGAGACCAGCCTGAGCAAGAGTGAGACCCCATCTCTACTATAAAAATAGAAAGAAATTAATTGGCCAACTAATATATATANGGGAGGCTGAGGCAGCAGGATTGCTTGAGCCCAGGAGTTTGAGGTTGCTGTGAGCTAGGCTGACGCCACAGCACTCACTCTAGCCTGGGCAATAAAGTGAGACTCTGTCTCAAAAAAAAAAAAAAAGATAGCTAGAAATTTATTCAACTCCGAGTTTTCCCATGGAAAAGATAAATACCAAACTTCTAAAATGTTCTTCAAACTTTAAAATGTAGTTTAACCACAGGTAATGAAAATAGAATCAGTAGCTTTAATTCTGGAGCAAGTTTTCTCTCAGATCCATAGAAACTCATAGAAGCACTGAAAATATTGCTCCTTATTTTTTTGGTGATGAAAACTGGGAAAGACTCAGAAGCAATTCTTCCAACAGCTATCCCATTAGTAAAACATAAGTATGACGTTGGAAATGTTGGGGGGTTTGCATCATCATAATTATTCTTGGAATATTTCCAAATTGAGTCTATTACACAGAGTTTACTGAGAAAAAATTACCATAAACACTTATTGTATGGATTCTAAGTGGACAAAGACAAAAGCTAACAATAAACCTTATCTTTCTTTATGCTTTAATTCCAAAGCATAAAAGCATTCAAATGAGATTGTTAGAACTCTGCTCATACCTAACAGTGCTTTGAAAGGAGAAAAGAAAAAATGTTTTTGTTTTGTTTTGTTTTGTTTTTAGACAGAGTCTTACTCTATTCCCCAGGCTAGAGTGCCATGGCGTCAGCCTAGCTCACAGCAACCTCAAACTCCTGGGCTCAAGCGATTCTTCTACCTCAGCCTCCCAAGTAGCTGGGACTACAGTCATGCGCCACCATGCCTGGCTAAATTTTTCTATATATTTTAGTTGGCCAATTAATTTCTTTCTATTTTTAGTAGAGACGGGGTCTCGCTCTTGCTCAGGCTGGTTTTGAACTCCTGACCTTGAGCTTTCCACCTGCCTCAGTCTCCCAGGGTGCTATGATTACAGGCATGAGCCACCGCACCTGGCCAGGAAAATTGTTTTCATGGAGTGCCATCCTGGGGAGAATAAAGAGACTTCTAGAGACTTACCAGTTGTTAAATTGTTTGCCATCTGACCATTTCCATGTCTGATCAGCTTCATTTTTCAGTCCAATCCAGTGTTCAGTTCCACCCACGTGTCGTTTTAGGAAGATCTTAAAGTAAGGACAAATGAGTTGTTATGTTAAACAACCTTTTGGGTAAGTATGTAATAATTCCTGTTTCTCAAAAGCTTCAATATGAAGCATGACAACACATCTGATTATTTATTATTAAATTGTTGTAGTAGGACAAGCTCATTTGTATTTCTGGTCTTTGAAGCTGAGCAATCAAGTCAAATTTAGAATACTGAATTGAACTCTCATTTTGACCTGAAACTGATAACATGGTTCTCTGTGACTAAACTTTCCTACAGGTGAGATAGGCACAATGTTTTCACTTAGACAGAAACAGAAGGAAACTACAGATTAGTTATACAAAATAAAATAACAATATTTTATGAAATTGTTTTTGAATCTTACCATGTCCTTTTCAGAATCAATGACAGCAAGAGTAGCACCATGTTTAGAACAAGCATCTTGAGCTGAGGTCCAGCTCTTTGTCACAGTGGGAAAAAGGTAGCATTTCTTCTGGTAGCCAACCCAGTCATCTGGGCACGAAGAAACACGGAACTCATACTGGCTTGGACAATTGTATTGGCCCACTGTGGACAGGAAAATAGTTTATATTATTATAGTAACAAGAGAAACCAAATAACTATAGCATGCAAAACTAGTGCAGAGATGCTGTGCTGTGCTAGGTGATGATAAAGGATGAGAGTCAAAAAGGATAATTCTGAAAAGAGTAAGAAGAATGCCAGTTCTCCCCTTATCTGATATTTCATTGTGCTTAATCATCATTATATAGGGTATGAAGATAAGAAGATGTCCCTTTGATCACAATGTGAGAAAGTGACAGAAAAATAGAAAAATTCTGAAAAAAGTCTTTTGGATTAGAAATGGTAAAGTGCATTAAAAATTGCAAGTAAGGTTTTGAATCTGAATGTAGACATGGAGTAATTTAAAGATGCAGTAGATATAACACTAGGTTGGAAGATGAAGGAGAGTAATATCAGGGAACTAACTCAAAATAAGGAAAAATTTATGGCTGAGAATGTTTTATAAATGGTAAAAGTTCATATTTGTAAAAGACACAATGTATCTTGGTATAGCTATATGGATTGACTATCATATCATTACTGACTGGGAGCTTCTAGACAGAGTCTTAATTATTCAGAACTACCATTCTGTGGCCTTTGAGATAAAAAACAAAAGACTGGCCACTTCCTGATTAATCTACAGCTTTAGATATTATTTTCTCTACCAGTAATAAATGTGAAGTCCACATTTTTTTCTAGCTAAATATCTATTAATTTAGAACTCAAATCAGCCCCCTTCATTCTAGATGTAAACATCTTTTCAAGTGTGATTTTATTCTATAGTAATGCATAAATCATAGACACCTTTAATACTTATAAAAATATAGCATTAATCATCCAAGGAATGTAGAATTATATTTAGTATTGATGGGGAAATTGGCCATGCATAGTATATGGGATGATCCTAAATTAATCAGAAATTATGACTAACTAGACTAAGCAAATATTAATTTTAGATGGGTATGAATACTTATATCAAGGAGGCTTTGAAAGAATTTGTGAAGTACAGACTCACCTGATAAGGCAATGAGAGTTATGATTAAAATGGTGATGAAAACCACGTTCATGACAGCACACGGGACAGGAACCTGGAGGGACCCTTCATGATGTGTTTCAAAGTGGACACTGGTGGCATTATCTGTAAGGAAGAAAGTTGATGATGAATTCAGGTAAACTACAGAAGTACAATAGGGACATTTTAAAATAAACACATATTATATTCTTTGGAGGCGTTTAAATTTTAAAAAGTAATGTGTTTCCCCATTTCCTTACATGAAATTTCTAACTTAATTTTCCAGAAATTTTGAGTGAGTTTGGACAGTTTCTTGTTGGATAGAAGTGAAACAATTCAAGTATAATGCTAAGAACACAAAATATCTCCCCAACATATGTACTTAGTACTATACACACACATATATATACACACTTAGGAGCTGTGAAAATTCTAAGTATGTACTTTTATTGCTTTAATCACAATCAGAACATTTACTAAACTCCCTACTGCCCTAGAAGACACATAAAAAGAACAGCCTAGGCACAATCCCTTAACCTCCATGTAGGAGAAATGATGTGAATGGGATAAATGTGGATAATATAATAAAGTGAAATATTGAATTAAAATATAAATATCTAAAACTAAAATGGTTACAAATTAAAAAAAAAAAACACCTAACAGTACTTTTTGGTGAAGTTGGTGCCATGTGGAGCAATTGAAATTTTCATATATTGCAGGTAGGAAAGTAAACTGGAAAAACACCTTGGAAACTATTTCTTATGAAATTAAATATACACCTACTCTATGATTTAGAAATTTTACTCCAATGCATATCCCAATGAGAAATAAAAATATGTTCATAAAAATGCCTCGTATAAGAATGTTCGTAGCAGCTTTATACTTAAGAGCCAAATCCTAGAAATAACTGAAATATTCAACACAAAAGAATGAAAAAACAATTTATGGTATCTCCATACAAGGGAATTCTACTTAGCAATTTTTTAAAAAGCAGCTTACATACAAAAAAAAGAATGAATCTCAAATAAAAGAGTTATGTTGAGTGAAAAAAAAATCCAGCCACAAAAGATTATACAATATATATTTCTATTTTTATGACATTTAGGAATAGTTGAACTGAGCTCTGGTGGCAGAAATCAGAACAGTGGTTGCCTTTGTGTGTGTGGGAAAGGTAATTTAACTGGAATGGGATCAGGACAACTCCCTGGGGTGATGGAAATATCCAAATGCTGATTGGCCTTGTGGTCATACAATTGTCATAACTCATTAAACTGTACATTAAGCAACTTATTAAATAATGATCTGTGCCTTAAACTGTACATTAAACAACTCATTAAGTAATGATCTATGCATTTGTTGTATGTCAATTATACCTCAATTAAAAATCATACGTGAATGAACAGTCAAATATTTGAATTTTCCAAGAGAAGTTAAAATAACAGAGGAAATATAACAATATTATCAACCAACTATCAGGTAGAAGCTGATTTTTTCATTTACTATTCTGCATAATGGTGAAACAAAGTAGAAAGGATTTTTTTGACACATAAGAAATATTTATGTGGGAGGATTTAGAATAGAAATATGATGTTAATGATGATTCTTAGTTACCAAAACCAAAACAAATGACCTAGAAGGACATCTGTGATAGAATATAAGTAAATACATTGAAAAAGAGAGAAGAGAATTTTCTGACTCTGATAAGCTATGAGGATTCTTAAAATATGACCTCAGGAGGAGCATACAGGTCCTTATTTATGTTTTCAAAAACTGAGTAAAATAGCTACTCCAATGATAACTGACAATGAAAAAAGTCTCAAAATGCAAAACAGTCCTGTCCTATGGATGATTTTCATAACTAAAGGATGCCTACATATGACATATCTTGAAATTCATGTATTTTTTTTCCCTTAAAACATTTCTCTAAAGTTAAACTGGATGAAGATGGGTGGTCTTTTTCATAGTAATTTATCTTGCACTGGCTGTCAACGTAAACTTTTGCTTCGTCTGGGGGTTCTTTTTCCCAGTGTAGATTTGCATTCATATTTTGCAAAAGAACCCTTTACTTCACTTTTATCTAGCTCTATTTCTCTCAGTTTCTCAGAGCAAATATTCTTTTTTTCACCCGTATACAGTTATCTCCGGAAACTGCCTTCGGTAGATAGGGTAGCAAGTTCAGAGCTTGGTGTAGTTTCGCTTCTCACCATGAGAGAGAGTCAATCATGTTACTTAGACTCAAGGCAACAGTAGCTCTGGCTCCTGGCAAGTTCTGACATGTTCAGATAACTGGTGGACTCCAGAGCCTCGCTCAGCCCATTGCTCACCCAGTGCTAAGCCGTGGAAATGACTCTCAGATCTTACTTTGTTCCCATTTGTGAAGGTTATTGTTACCCTCAGTTTGATTTATCACCTAGGCAACAAAACATTTCCCCCAACAGAGCACTTTTCACTCTAATTACAGGCCCTGTCCATTAATGGAGAAGGTGAAAATAAATCCACCTATTTACTACCTGTTGAATCAACCAAGGGTGATGTCCGTGTTTGTTCATACTAATAAAACAACTACAAGGGCAGCATAAATTAGACATTCAACAGAAAATTGGAGTGATCTCAGGAAAAGTTAAGCATTTCTGCATTAGGTCTTTCTTCTTTCAACTATGCTTTCTATTTATTGAGTAGTTTTATTATAATATTTTTTGGCAGCTCAACTAAGCCATAAAGTTATAGCCTATCTGGTTAGCTAAAAATTTGCATGCCTTGCATTTGTTAGCCATACTTAATTTTCTGTTATTAAACAGAGGATGCATTTATCAGAGATAATTGATACTTCTCTAAAGTAAACCATTCTAATAGACATACACTTAGAAACTTAGAAAAAAAAAATCCCTTCCTCAGAGATTGTTTTTGCTCTGCTGTTTCTAACACATCCCTTTTTTACTGGCTGGCTCTTGCTTATAGATAAACTCTAATTCCTAAGTGGTAGTGCTTTAAGGCACCTCATTAATTAAAAAGGAAGAAGGATAAATGAAAAAAATCAAGAAAGCCTTACAGAAACAAGGTGTAGAAAAACAATGGGAAAAATTCTGGCAATAGGAAATTAGAATAGATATATTGATAGAATAAACAAATAGAAGAGAGGAAAATTTGTAAGATGATCATCTTTTGGTGGAAAACAAAGAAAAGGAAAAAAAATTTTGGTTCATGTAGAATTTGAAACCAGTTATTGGAAAGGTAAAATAGCAGGATGAATTGGAGGCAAAGAGTCCTACAAAGAATCCTAAAGCAGAAGATTGTATGTATGTTCGAGGATTATTTTGTGACATTCTCCTAATAAATTACCATTGAGCACTGCACTGTGAATGTTCAGATGCTTATGTAGCTATTCTCCCAAAGATTGGAAACCTGCACGTTTCTAGCAACCGAAGGATGCTGTGATGAGAACACAGGATGAGGCACTCAGAAAGCAGACAAAGATACAAAGGAAGGCGACCACAAATGTAATTGCTTATGTGGAAAACAGAATTTTCCATAAAGAGAAGCAACACTTTCTAGAATATGTACAGGTAGATGTGGAAAAATGATAGAGAACAACTGGGCTATGGCAGCAAGGTTCCTAATTAAATCTAAAAATTAAAATGATGTAAACTGAAACAAAGAAAAAGGTCTTTAAAGATTTGAAATTACCTTTGTAGCCTCCTCTCATCTCAGTTATCCCATCTTTTTATAAAGAAGTATTTACTTACCTCTTCCCCGAAATACAACCCAACCAAGTTCTCTAAAAGACAAAGCCTCATTTTCTTCCCTAACTACCATTATGTATCACATATAGAGAGATTAGCATTATATCTTCTCTAACTACCTGATATATCGTATAGAAAGATATTACCAGTATATAAGAAATCAGATCCGACTTACTTTCTTTTCCTCTCTCCAGATGCAAAGAGCTGTTTTCTGTTGTGAAATCATTTTCAGAATTCATCTTCATTATCAAGATTCCCTGGTCAATCTCAAGTCAAGACACTCTACAGTGAAAGTCTTTGCTGGAGCTCTCTTTCCGTCTCTGGCTCTCTGAGGCACCCCAGTATTTATATTCCGTTAGGGTGTCTCCACCCCCTTCCTTTTACCTCTTACTCACTCAGCTCTGCCAGTTCTCTTTCATTTATGCTCCACTGGCCCAGACTATACACAGTGTGTTGTGGTGAGGTATGGGTTTTCCCTGTGTCTGAAATATCCTTTCTCACAACTGTAGGTGTAGTATTAACAGGCAACTGGGATTTCCCCAGAATTATCTGTCCTTAGATTTTTAAACAACACAAATAATTTAGGAGACAGCACAATCTAAGTAAAGGGAATTAAAAGTTAGGGATTCCTATCTATGAGATGGAAATAATTTGGAGAAGAGTGCAACTTTTTTTTGGGAGGGGGGAGTCCCATTCACTCATTTATTCATAAATTTAACAACTAATATTTATTAACCACTTGCTATGTACCTGACACTACAGCCAGAAGATTTATTGTTGAATAAGGATTTTAAGACCTCTGTTCCCATGGGTCTCTTTCCAGCATGGAAGAGTTTTGCTTATGAAGCTATGAATTGACTGTTAAAAGTATGTCATTCACTTCTTCCCTGGGGACTAGTTCTTTTAAGGTGCCATCTAGTAAGTCGTTGCAGGAAATAGAAAGCTTGTGGTCTGGAACTTCCCTGCTCTGTTCTAAAATTGTTTATCTTGAATTATCTATTTCATTTATCTCCTGCTAATTTTCTTTTCTTATTTTACTGTCATTTAGATCGCCCTTATTTCACCTCGGTAATGTCTTCTATTTTTCCCTTATCAGTTTCCAAACGTTTTGGCATCAGGGACCAGTTTCATGGAAGACAGTTTTTCATGGATTGGCAAGGAGGTGGGGGAGGGGAAGGTAGTGGGGTAGGGGGGAGGAGGAGCTCACAGTTGGTGATGTGTAGCCGGTTCCCAGCAGGCCACAGGCTGGCAACCAGGCACGGCCCAGGGATTGGGGACTGATATTAAGGCTTCAGACATTTGGAGTTTGATTACTATAAAAAATATATTGCCATGTTGTCAACTTCATCCAGATAAGTTATTATGGTCAACACAAAATGAATACACAATGTTTATGTATGGTGATTTAAAGGGGGGAATCAAAATACCACTGTGGTTAATAATTTTGATGCCATACATTTTATCATTAATATCAGTTCTTTAGAGGAAAGTCATTTTGTTTTCAGAATAAAGCCTTGGCAAAAATGGTATGCTTAGGGTGGTTGGAAATTGTCATCTATAGCAGTTATTAATATTTGGGTCATGAGATGCCTTTGTCTACTAAGACACAGAGAGGTACATGTTGCTCCTCAAGGTTCTCTTTGCTTCCACTGTATTTTTCAGTCAATTTCTTAGTACCTTTTCCACATAGCAGCTTGTTTCATAATTAAGTCACATTTTGGTGAGATGTTAAACTTCTACTCCCTCAGCCCCCAAACGCTTCCTATCAAAAGTACCATAAAACCCAAAGGCCTTCTTAGAGTAGGGAAGACTTTATACATAATATGGCCCCTGGCTACTGCTCCTACCACTATTCCTATTAGTCACCACCCTCTCTGACAGTAACTTCCTTGCTGTTTCACAAAAATGCCATGCACACTGCCACCACAGGGCCTTCAAATTTTCTCCAAAAGATTCTTCTTCCATCTACCTGCATATCTAGCTCTCCATTTAATTTAATTCATCCACTGTTCAACTGCCACTGGCCCAGAGAGATCTTTCTTTGACATTATATGTAAAACAGAACTTCACACTCTATGCCTCTACATACCTTATCTTTCATTATATCACTGTCAGTATCTGATATTATGTCATTGTTATATCTACTTCCCTTACTATACCGTAAGCTGCTTGGGCCAAGGACTTTGTCTGACTGTGCTTTTTGTGTCTCTAACACCTGCCATAGTAACTAGAACCTAGTATGTACTCAATGCACACTTATTGAATGAGTGAAAAATTAATGAAAAATAAGTGTAAAATGTAAAGTTCTAAAATATGGGATGACATTTATGAAGGTTTGCAGGATTGTGTGGTTGAGAAATATGACTACAGACTGCCACTGGATAGCAAGTGTACCCTTGAACACTGCTGATGAATGACAAAAGAGCAGTTAAGGTTGATACTTAAAGAAACAGCAGAAGCTATTGCTAATGCTTTTGTTATCTTCTTTGCTTTAAAGCAACTTACATAATTTAAATGCTTATTTACTGTCCTAGAATTGGGAGGTCTGATTTAACATCCACATTCTGCCAGTAATTATACGTGACTGTGGTGAAGAATGCATAAGATAATATCACTGTTATAAATCTGTAATATTATTTGAACTGTTCCAAGTCTATGGGGTTTAAAGAAAGAGAATGAAAATATCCTTACAGACATTGATAACCTTTGCCATGTGTCTTTTCCACAGGCAAAGAAGGACTTTGCTCCAGCTGACTGGACTCACGTGGAAATCATGGTCCAGTTTTACCATTTACTAATGTACTTTCTCCCCTCTAATGATTCTCATGCAAGCATGAAAATCTAATTTCTGTAGCTGGATACTAGCTATCCTTGAAGTTTGCATATTCCAGAACATTCCAGGCAAGTTAACATTATGAAAAAAGTACAGGTTTTACACACAGATAATCACCTTCCATCTTTTGCTTCATGCTGTCTACAGGCCAACTACATTGACCTTTATTCTGTTCCTTAAAGAAGATAAACTCCTTTTCTTTTATAGGGTGTGTTGTTGTTTCCTGTTCTTTCCGTTCTCAGATTTTTCTAACTCTTTCTTCTCATTTCTATTTAACCTTACACAGCATGTCCTCCAAAGGCCTTCCCTGGCCAGCTGTGTAAACAGCCCCCGTTTGTTATCTCACTCTCTTTTAGTTTGTAGAACATATTGGTATCTGAAATTTTGAAGTTTGTCTATTTTTATAAGCTTTTAAAACCATTATTATTATTGTCTCTCTCCTGCTACTAAAAATTAAGGTCTTCTAAGACCAGGGACTATGCTGCCATGTTTAACAATGACTCTCTAGTACCTATCAGAGCCCAGAACATAGGAATTCAACAAGTATTTGTTGGGTGATACACAAAGGAATGTGCATGTGAATATGGATGCAAGCATTTGTCACCTGTGTGACTTTGGAATGAGGTCACACAAATCGATGGAGCTTTGGCTTTGTTATCTCTGAAAATATTTACATCTAATGTATAAAGAAAAAATTACAAATTAGAAAATTATTTTTAACATAGTGTTTGGTGTATATTAGGCACTCAAGGACACTCAAGGAAGTGAGAGTTTGATTCAAGTTATGGAAAGAGAAATTTCCTCTTGTAAGGCACTCAAAGATAATAACGAAGTCACAGTATAATTGCTGATGCAATGTAATGTGTCTCTGAGAAGCAGACAGAGGAAGCTGTAATATCCTCCAACTGCTTCTCACAGGTTTCACAGGGCTAGGACTCTTGTTTATGTACTCACGAGTTTTTGCTTCTTCAACCATAATCAGGTAAACAGATATTATATATACATTTATAAATGTGTGTATATATACACATGTGTGGCCATCATGCACAGAAAAATGATATCTAGAAATCTTATTTTAAGAAAATAAATATCTTTAAATATTATCATATTGATTAAAATCTATTACCTTTATTCTGAAGTCATTTTTTTCTGTTTCTCTTTATGGGGCAGCCAAGATATTTTGTTGAAATCAGCTCTTGGGTCAGTGGGAGAAGGCGGTCACCACAAACAGAAAAGCAGCCAAATTACCAAGTACGTAGTTATTGGTGAGCCTCGTAGATATCCACTGGGGCCCATGCTCTTCAGAGTTCTCCATGAGAGACTGAACTTTGTTGCAATATTAATTTTTTCTTCATTAATCTTCCCTCCTCTTCCACAACTCTATCTTTTAAGTGTAAGAAATCTCCCTTAGATTTGAGAAAGGAATCAACTTAACTTCATAATGAATAGGGGTTGCCTGGCACCGTCCTAGCTGACACCTGTTGTCCTGCTGTAATTCTTAAGAGCAATGCCTTTTACTTGTGAGCATGTCCTCTTAGGTATAACAAATTTATGCTGACACAACTAATCAATATTTGTTAAGCCAAAGGCAGATATCTCTACATGTGAAATAGAACAGCTCAAAGTATAATATAGATGGTCAAGATGCCATGTGAGTGAAATTTGGGGGTCAGAGAGTTTATCCACATATGTAAGCAAACTTCTTGTGTGGTCACCCCTGATGGGTTTAAATCTCTAAAGCCAAGAAACACATAAAGAAACATAAATGAAACTTGTGCAAATAAATTCTTTTCAACCCCCTTATAAAACACACATAACAATAATATTGTATATAACTTTCCACTTTTTCAGAGATATTTTATGTCTTATTTAGTAAATAATATATTAGAAATTAAGTGATGCCCATAGGGCAGAGATTTTTCATTAATATTTCATCCTTCAATTGAGAAAACTAAGGCTTAGAGAAATCAGTGCCTGGACAAAGTTGGAAGAAGTCATTCAGGGCACCAAAATTCAATGCAGCTCTCCTTCCTGTGTGACCTTATATGAAGAATCCGGGTGAAGGGCTCGGAAAGGAAATGAAGATGAGGTAATGCGAGCTAGATGCAAAGCAGTACAGAGAAGACCGGATGCACCGTCCATATCAGACAGCAGCTGCGGCAGGATGCTTCGGTGGCACATGTTCACAGGGACCACAAGCTTCCGACCTAAGACGATTTCCTGAGACAACCTGCTCTTCATTTTTTAATTTTTTTTCTTTCAATGAGTTAGTTAGGTTTCTGAGTGGCTTTTAATCTTCTTGTAACTCAAGACTTCAATTTAGGATGCTTCCTCCTCTGTTAAATTAATACAAGTCATGAAAGTTGGAAAAATTATATTTAAATCACAGGTGCATGTGTTTTCAAATTGGTTAATCATAAAGAGTCAATAAAGATAACTGTGAGTGGGGGATTTCCAGTTGTAAACACTTTCCAACCTCTTTCTTCTCTAACTCTTTGAACTTTCTAATTTTCCTTTTCAGTGGAACATCTCCTAAAACACAAAAATGAGTTTGGAAACTGTGAGCTAGCGTGTTTCTTCTTCTTAACCTGAGATGGGGAAGATAAAAGATGGTATTCATGTATATGTAAACTTGGACTGTGAAAAATTTGACTGTTTTTGAAAGTAAAAGAAGATGAAGATACAATGGTTAACCACACGCAGTATTTTACGTGAATTAATCCCAGGCTTCTCACACACACAAAATATTTGGGGTGACTACTCTTAAAAACAATGGTGTAAAAATGGCAAATGTAACTTAGAAATTTTAGGTAGGCCAGGGCCTGGACTACTAAGTCATTATAAAATGTATACGATTACGTTTGGGTCTTGCTTGATAGATGCATAATGAACTTGAGCAGAACTGCTTGTCTTACCTGTGGATCTGTTTGCACCTAACTTATCTAGTGAGAGAAAAGCCTCTATGTAAAAGATGTTCAGGGACTTTTACCTTTCCTCTGCCCAACCAATTTGAAGTTCAAATGTATTAAAATATTTCTGATGAATGGAACTCGACTTCACTTAACTTCAAGATGTGAGGAAAGTGAATTCACCAGAAAGTTTAAGAGGTCAAGGCAGACATAAAAATCATGATAGTATATTATGAATAACTTTATGCTAATATACTTAACACATCCTAGACATCCTAGACAAATGCCTTTTCCAAAAATGAAACAAAATGACACAAAAATAGAATGTTTTATAACTATTAAATAAATTGAATCTATATAATTAAACACACCCTCCTTGGGAAAGAAATAAAGCAAACAAAAACAACATCAACAAAAACCTCATGTTCAGATGGTTTTATGTCCCAATCTATCAAACATTTAAAGAAAAAATAACAAATTACAAATTCTTCAAGACAATACAAAAAAATACGATCAGAAAAACACTACAATTAAAACTTGACCAGTCTATTTCTTCATTAAAATCTGTCAATTTTTTCTTCATGTATTTTGAGGCTATGCTATTAAGCATATTCATATTTAAAATATTTGTGACTTTCTGATGCATTGTCCTTTTGAGTTCTGCAATATTACTCTGAATATGTCTTTATTTCTTTAAAATATGTTGTCATTTTTGTTTTAGTCCCCAAATACCCATTAGACTCAAACTAGGACTCTCTTAACTTCTGTGAATGGTATTTATGACAGTTAATATTATGTGTCAACTTGACTGGATCACAGGGTGCCCAGATATTTGGCTAAACATTATTTCAAAATGTGTCTGCGAGGATTTCAAGGAAAATTAATGTTTTTCACCAAGTTTTCTATCTGGGCTGAAGCTGTGTGATATTTAGAGGTGGCTTAGAAGAGGAAGGAAGTGCAATGGAAAGTCAGGAAGGAGGACAACGGGAGACTAAGGCATGGGATTTTTTTTTTCTTTTTTGAGACAGAGTCTCACTCTGTTGCCTGGGCTAGAGTGCCACAGCATCAGCCTAGCTCACAGCAACCTCAAACTCCTGGGCTCAAGCAATCCTTCTGCCTCAGCCTCCTGAGTAGCTGGGACTACAGGCATGCACCACCATGCCCAGCTAATGTTTTCTGTATATTTTTAGTTGTCCAATTAATTTTTTTCTATTTTTAGTAGAGATGGGGTCTCTCTCTTGCTCAGGCTGGTCTCAAACTCCTGAGCTCAAACGATTCACCCTCCTTGGCCTTCCAGAGTGCTAGGATTACAGGCGTGAGCCACCACACCTGGCCTAAATTACTGGCTTAGTTTGGGTTTTCTTTGGTCTAGATTGTATAGTTCTAATTAATAGTGTGGGCCCATGTGTGTATGCATTTGTGGGGGTGGGGTAGATAGTACTACCATATGGAAGCAGGTTCTTCCTCTTTGTTAATAAATGTTTAGTTTGTTACTTCTTAGACACGGAGATTCCTCTTCAAGCTGGTTCCTGAGCATTTTTAATATCTTTTTACTCATCTTTAATATATTTGAACTTTTCTTTGCATTCCAATAATAACAAGAATAACTTCTGCTGTAAGAAACAGAAAACCGTGTGTCAGTTGACTAAAACAATAAAGAATCACAATCTCTGGAAAAGAGAAAGTCAGGGAGACGAATCAAGATGGTGGACGAGAAACACTGCCAGACAGAGTGTCTCTGCAGAAAAGACAGATTCTAGCAGCAATTAGAAGAAAGAAGCAAGAAGACGAGCATATATTGGACGAGGGTCAGAAGGAGGGGTACCTGAGACCACAGGAGACTCCATGGGAGGAAGTTGCAGAGGAGAACTGGAAGCAGAGACCTCCGAAGCAGCCTGGAGACCAGCAGCAAGGGTAGGTAAAGCGGTTAACTTTCCCCTCCCTTGGATCTCGGACTGCTGGTGGGCTCCCCAGAGGGTGGAGAGACCTGCGGACACCAGCCCAGAGACGGCCACCACCAATGAGCGGTAAGCCTGTAGCAGATGTGGCACCAGGCTCCCAGCTCCCGTGGGGCACTTCCCTGTGCACAGACCCGAGCAGGGGCAGGCGCCATATTGCCTCATTCTTCCCTCCCCCAACCCTATCCGTGGCTGCCGAGAGAGACAATATAGCCACCAGCCGGAGGCACCTCCAGGGAACAGGACCTTCCCTTTTGGGGCCCTACAGGTGACTGAGGGGAACTCAGACTGTGAGCTCCCTTCCCGCCAGCCCTCCCAGGTGTTGCTGGCACGGTGGTCCCAGGAGAATGGGGCAGACCCCGAGGTTGAGAGACATAGACCCAGCTTGGGCTCCCTGTGGATGAATTGGGACTGGCACTCCTCTCCCTGGTGGCGATATAGTTTGAACTCTGGGGCCCAGAGGTCAGACCTGCAGACCAGATCCCGTGCACCGAGGTCTCGCATTGCCCAGGGCACAGAAGGGATATACGCGAACAGCCTACTGAGGTGTGAGTGCCTTCAGGGGCAGATCAGCATCCTAGAGGGCAACCCTCCTCCCAAAGGGAGGCCGTGCAACCAGCCCAGGTGGCATTCCTGCGCAGGGAAACTCCCGGCCGGCATCACAACCAGGGGAGGCCCAGTGGCCTGAGGTCTGGCCTGCTGGCAGAGGCCCAGGAGTAGCCGCAGAGTTGGGGAGGGTGGAAAGAAGCAAGGCCTGCTACAGACTGCAGGTCTCAGACAGCCCCATCCCTACACACAGACTTTCTGACTGAGCGGGGCCATTCCAGCCCCTCCCTGACAGCTTCTCCTGGAAGCAGAAAACAGAACTTTGACCCCTGCTAATGGCATTGGCAGTGCCTGAGGGCAGGATTACCCCACCCAGCTCTGCCCAGACTCACTCCCAGACCAGCCATCACTGAAGGGGCAAAAAGGACACACTTGGAAGTCCTAGGGCACCACCGACCACCTGAGGCACTAGAGTGCCTCTCTAGAGGAACAAGAGCTGGTTACAGGACACAAAAACAACAGTGTAGCCTGTTCCTCCAAGCAAGTGTCACCTACTGACAGGGAGGACATTCTGCACACCCTTTTCACGGCACCTACTGACTCATCATACAGGGAGTGGTCGAATCTCACCCACAGATACCACCTACCGGCTGAGAAACTAAACATGGCATGTGAATACCCAAACGAAAACCTAAAGGAAAGAAACAACAACTGATCGACATGAGAAGAAATCAGTGAAGGAACTCCGGAAATATGAAGAACCAAACAGAAACCACACCTCCAAAGAGGAGCACCAGCCCTTTAGAAATGGACACCAACCAAAATCAGGCAACCAAAATGACACAAGAGGAATTTCGAATGTGGATCATAAGAAAATTCAACAACCTGCAAGAACAACTCAATAACCAACACAAAGAAACCACAAAAAGCCTCCAGGACCTGGAACAAAAGTTCACTAAAGAAATAGACACAATGAAGAAAAGTTTAACCGAACTCCTGGAAATGAAGAATCAATTCAGGGAACTACAAAGTACAGTGGAAAGCCTCAAGAACAGGGTAGATCAAACAGAAGAAAGAATCTCAGAGATTGAAGATAACATCTTCCAATTAAATAAATCAGTCACACAGATAGAGCAGAGAAACAAGAGAAAAGAGCAAAGCCTACAAGAGATGTGGGATTATGTGAAGAAACCTAATGTGAGGGTCATAGGGTTAGCAGAAGGGGAAGACAGAAAGCACTCAAGGGTTGGACAAGCTATTTGAAGATATAATAGAGGAAAATTTCCCAGGCCTTGCTAAAAATCTTGATATACAAGTTCAAGAAGCTCAGAGGACCCCTGGGAGATTCAATGCAAACAGGAAGACGTCACGACATGCAGTCATCAGACTGACCAAAATATCAACTAAAGAGGCCCTTCTAAGAGCTGTAAGATGAAAGAAGCAAGTAACATACAAAGGAAAGCCAATCAGAATAATGCCAGATTTCTCTACTGAGACTTACAAGCAAGAAGAGACTGGGGCCCCATTCTCACTCTTCTGAAACAGAACAATGCCCAGCCTAGAATCTTATTCCTTGCAAAACTAAGTTTTGTATATGAAGGAGAAATCAAGACATTCTCAGATAAGCAAAGACTGAGGGAATTCACCAAGACAAGACCAGCCCTAAAAGAAGTACTCAAAACAGTGTTACCCACGGATCAGCACAATAAACACAAACGAATGTAAATCTACTCAAAGCTAAAGATCAAAGCCCAGATACCACAATGGCTCAAGAGAGAATACAAAGCAACAAAGTTCAACCCAACATAATGAACAGAAATCTGCCCCACCTATCGGTTATCTCAATAAATGTGAATGGCTTGAACTCCCCACTCAAGAGACATAGGCTGGCCAAATGGATAAAAAAAAAAAAAAAAAAAAACACAAGCCAAGTATCTTCTGCCTTCAAGAAACACATCTAACCTGCAAGGATGCAATTAGATTAAAGGTAAAGAGGTGGAGAACGATATTGCAAGCAAATGGAAGCCAAAAGAAAGGTGGCATGGTGGTGCTGATTACAGATAACTTAGTTTTTTTTTTTTTTTTTTGAGACAGAGTCTCACTTTATTGCCCAGGCTAGAGTGAATGCCGTGGCATCAGCCTAGCTCACAGCAACCTCAAACTCCTGGGCTCAAGCAATCCTGCTGCCTCAGCCTCCCAAGTAGCTGGGACTACAGGCATGTGCCACCATGCCCGGCTAATTTTTTTCTATATATATTAGTTGGCCAATTAATTTCTTTCTATTTATAGTAGAGATGGGGTCTTGCCCTTGCTCAGGCTGGTCTCGAACTCCTGAGCTCAAACGATCCGCCCACCTCGGCCTCCCAGAGAGCTAGGATTACAGGCTTGAGCCACCGCGCCTGGCCGATAACTTAGTTTTTAAAT
>VSMD01052617.1:0-96354 GCA_008750895.1 Mirza zaza
CTCAGGAGGCTGAGGCAGTAAGATCGCTTGAGCCCAGGAGTTTGAGGTTGCTGTGAGCTAGGCTGATGCCACGGCACTCTACCCTAGACAACAAAGCCAGACTCTGTCTCAAAAAAAATAATAATAATTTTTTTTTAAATGTCAAGACTTGCCAGAATAAGATATTAGACAGAATATCATCATCAGGTGCTGGGAGTATTACCATTAGAAGCAATTGATTTGAATTTATTTGAACAGCTGCTCTCATAAAATCTGATTCACAGTTCATCAAAACTGCCTCAATCCCAACCAAGGGTAACATCTCACATGGCTGTCCTAGTCTGAAAAGTAACTTGTTACACACAGAATGTGCTGTTCCAGTGACAGTGCAGATTACAGTAAGAGTTCTCCCCTGCCTGGATTAATGGTAATTGATTTCTAAAATATATCAGAGCTTTCGAAGATTAAAATACACAAATCTTCATCACTCAGGCCTCCTTGCCTGCATAGGAAACCACGAAATGGTAAGAGCATTTATTACGAATAGACACATCAGGCCTCACAGGTGCTGGACAGGAATCACGAATGCTTGTTCCATGTGATGTCTTCCATTAACCTGAAGCCTTTGGTTTATTGTGTTTAGCAAACCACTCATCACTTTTATCTGCTGCCATTGCCTAAAGAACAAGAAATGGAATATACATTTATTCCAAGCCTGAAAAACAAAGGTATAGCCCACTTTATACTTCATTGTACTATCCATAATCAAAAAAATTAACATTTAAAGAGTATAATGTTCAATGTGACAGGAGATGCTGTTGAGTACTGAGCAAATTGCTTATGGATTCTCACTCTGCAGAGTAAGGGGCAAAGCCTGAGCCAGAAAGTGTGGCTGGCTGACCAACTCTAGCAGGGACCAAGCATGCCAGGCTATGGGGTCTTTGGTAGTACGGAAAGTACTGTCACTGGTAGCATCAGGGTAGACGCTCAAGCATCTTTAGCGTTCATGAGACTCAAGACCAAATATGAAAAGCTATCTGATGCTGTAGCTATTGAGCCTGGAATGATTCCCTTTTTCTAAGCATCCCCCTAGCCTACTTCACTGATGTTGGTTCTATTCAGTTAGTTCTGGAAACCTTGTTAATAATGACGTTTTGGTTCCATAAGCACCCTCTTAGCTGTTTAGTAAGGAAAGACATTCATTTATTCAGTCAAAAAGCAAGCACGGAAATATCTTCTAAAAACTGACGATTTTCATGATGAGCTAGGTACTATGCTGGGTTCAGATGTGGCAGCAGGAACAGTCTGAGGCTTTTAGGAGTGAACAGAATAGCTGAGGACTCGGACCTGAGGCAATTATTTTGCATGAAGGAGTGTATGTGTGTGTGCGTGTACGTGTGCATGTGTGTATGTGTGTGTCTTGGGGCGTTTGCTGTAATAGAGTCATAAACAAAATGATATCAACCAAAAGAAAAGGAGCAACTGACTGGTTGGAGAAAATGGTGTAAAAACGCTCATCTACCTCAGCAGGAAGTCACAAGATGATCCCAGCAATTAAAACGAGGAAAACAGAAATACATTTTTTATTTAGAAACAGTCAAGCTGAAAGTGGCTATCCTGGGTAGCAGGCCTCAAAGATGGGCAAGACATTCTTGTATTTCATTTATATAAAATCTTAGTACTATTAGGCCGGGCGCGGTGGCTCAAGCCTGTAATCCTAGCTCTCTGGGAGGCCAAGGTGGGCGGATCCTTTGAGCTCAGGAGTTCGAGACCAGCCTGAGCAAGAGCGAGACCCCATCTCTACTATAAATAGAAGGAAATTAATTGGCCAACTAATATATATAGAAAAAATTAGCCGGGCATGGTGGCACATGCCTGTAGTCCCAGCTACTTGGGAGGCTGAGGCAGCAGGATTGCTTGAGCCCAGGAGTTTGAGGTTGCTGTGAGCTAGGCTGACGCCATGGCACTCACTCTAGCCTGGGCAACAAAGTGAGACTCTGTCTCAAAAAAAAAAAAAAAAAATCTTAGTACTATCTTATTTATTATTTTGATAAAGAGTATTTAAAAATCAAAGATATGCTAAAAAACAAAACAAAACACAACTCACAAACATGCAGAAGTTTCTTGTCTTTTAGGAGCCATAAAAAGTAGGAGGAAAGAACAGCTAACTCTGGTTTGGAGAACCCAAGATAGTTTCTGAGTTTTGAAGGACAAGTTGAAGAAGTGGTGGGATACCCTTTGGGTAGTGGCAAGCAGATATATTTTGGCTATTATAAATGTTCAGTGGGACTGGAATGGGGGTGAGCTAGGGGTCTTAGGGAGGGAGGCAGAACAGGAGATCAGAGAGTAAGGAAGAGCCAGATATGTTACATGTTCTGCCAAAGAGTATGGAATGTATCTTAGAGGTAAGATAAAGCTATTATATTAAATAGCTTTAAAAATTACTCAATTTCTGCTTTGGGATGGACTGGAAGTTGGCAGGAGGCTTTTGCAGTTTTACAGGTGACAATGAGGGCCTTTCAAAGGGAAGAAGTAGACAGACAAAAGAAATTTCAGAAGTAGAACTCACAGCTTGTGGTGACTAGTGAGTAGAAACAACATTCAAAAGTGGCTCTGTCTATAGATCTAAAACTATTTCATAATAAAAAGTATATTAAATGTTTAAAAAAACCCCAAACTGGCTCTGAGGATTCTAGCTTGAACGACTGGGATAACAGATACACTATGCTGTCCAGGGGAGGGAGCAGGATATAGAAGAAGAAAAAGAAATGGTTGCAAAGCCCGAAAGACTCTGTCCAAGCACTTGCCTTCCACTTACTGAATGTATGATACTCATGGATGAGTGGCTTAATCTTTTTGAGCCTCAGTTTCCTCATTTGCAAAGGGGGATGCTTATCAATCTTGCAGGTTGTGGTAAGAATTACAGAATATATATATATAAAGCATTTAAGAACTTCTCAATGTAAGAGATACTTAATAATAAATAGTAACCTTTATTTATTATTATTAAAAGAGGAATAGTTTTGAAGTAAGATAAGTTATAGACATGCTGAGTTTGAAATGTCATGGGTTTCCCAGGTGAAGAGATTCACTGGCTATAACACTGGTCTGGATAGAAAAAGCACTACACATAAAAGAAAAAGTTGGTAAGCTGGACTTCCTCAAGATAAAGAATTCCTGCTCTTCAAAAGACTCTATTGTAAACAAAATAAATAACCAAGCCACAGGCTTGGAAAAGTACTTGCATTTGCAAGTGATGATGTCAACGCGGTATAAAAGAAAATTGCTTAATTTTTACTTCTTTTAAATTGTCTTAAAATATGTAGAACAGAATACGGAAGTATTTAAGGGGAAAGGACTTGATATCTGAGATTTGCCTTAGAATTTCCCAGGGGAGGGAGGAGGGAAGGAAAGAAAATTGGGGGTGGTGGAAAAGAATAATGAAAAATTGGCCGGGCGCGGTGGCTCACGCCTGTAATTCTAGCACTCTGGGAGGCTGAGGCGGGTGGATTGCTCGAGGTCAGGAGTTCAAAACCAGCCTGAGCAAGAGTGAGACCCCGTCTCTACTATAAATAGAAAGAAATTAATTGGCCAACTAATATATATAGAAAAAAATTAGCCGGGTATGGTGGCGCATGCCTGTAGTCCCAGCTACTCGGGAGGCTGAGGCAGAAGGATTGCTTGAGCCCAGGAGTTT
Source organism: Mirza zaza (assembly GCA_008750895.1). Taxonomy (NCBI): domain Eukaryota; kingdom Metazoa; phylum Chordata; class Mammalia; order Primates; family Cheirogaleidae; genus Mirza; species Mirza zaza. The sequence goes on from VSMD01052617.1 coordinate 3,677, forward strand.
GAGGTTGCTGTGAGCTAGGCTGATGCCATGGCACTCACTGTAGCCTGGGCAACAAAGCGAGACTCTGTCTCAACAAAAAAAAAAAAAAAAAAGAATGATGAAAAATTATGGTACAGAGTTGATGGGTGAGAGTCATATAAGGATTTGTTGTCCTCTCTTTTGTGTATATTTGGAATTTTAACCATGAAATATTAAAAAATGAAACCTATTATTAAAAAATGGACAAAAGATTTGAATGTATAATTCAAGACAAAAGAAGATAAGCAAATGGCCAATAAGCATATGAAAAAGTGCTCAACATCATTAGTCATCAGGGCAATTACAAATTAAAACCACGTGTGATCCTAGCATTTTGGGAGATTGAGGCAGGAGGATCACTTAAGGCCAGGAATTCAAGACCAACCCAAGCAAGAGCTAGACAGAAAAGTCAGCTGGGCGTGGTGGCGTGCACCTGTATACCCAGCTACTCAGCTGAGGCAGGAGGATCACTTAAGCCTGGAAGCTTAAGATTGCAGTGAGCTATGATGAGTGCACTCTAGCCCAGGTGACACAGCAAGACCCTGTCTCAAAATCAAAACACAATGAGAAACAATTTTACTTATGCTAGAATGGCTAAAAAAAAAAAGCCCCATGAAAAACAAAAAACTAAATGTTGTGAGGATGTAAAGCAATGGTCCAATTGCTTTGGACAACTGTTTGGCACTTTCTTATAAGCAATTCTACTCCTAGGTAGTATCTACCCAAGAAAAACAAAACATTTATCTATAAGAAGATTTACACAAGGAGGTTCATAACAGTCTTCCTTATAATAGATAAAAATTGGGAAATAACTCAAATGTCCACCATCAGAAGAATGGATAAATTATTATATTCATAAAACTGAATATCACTCAGCAATAAAAAGAACTACGATATATACGATTACACAGAAGAATCTCAAAAATGTTGAGTAAAATAAGCCAGGCACAAAAAAATACCTACAGAATGATTCCATCTGTATGAAGTCCAAGGACAAAGGAAACAAGCCTGCAGTGACAGAAATCAGAATGGTAGATGCCTCTGGGAGATGGGGGTGCAAACTAATTGGAAATGCGCACAAGGAAACTTTCTGCGATGATAAAAATGGTCTATACTTTGTTTTAAGTAGTGGTTGTATGAGTATATACAGTGGTCAAGATACATTTAAATTCTACTTAAGTTATGCCTTGTCAACAACTACATGCCTGGAGCTCAGGAAGGAGTTAGGAACTAGAAATTAGGAAGGCAGAGGTTGGATGACGGTGGCAGTTCAGAGCAGAGGTAACCAGAGTAGCAGGTAACTTCTCCTTGGAGTAAAGAGAATGCAGAATGAGAATAAAAGACAGCCAAAGTGGAAAAAAACATTTTGTGATTAGATACAGAAAGAGGTGCCCATGACTGAAGAGAAACTGTCAGAGAGATAAGGAAATGGCAGGGTCTCTAACACCAAAGAAGAGAGCTCAAAGGAGGAGGAGGTTCATTGATGGTATAAAAGAGTGAGAAGGAAAAAGTCTAAGAAATTTGCCAGCTGAAAGAATGACTGAGATTCTATTTTCCTTCATGATAACATTTATAAAGGCTGCGTTTTCTACACATTTCCTGCTTTAATTGATATTGAGCACCTGCTATTATGTCAGCAGTTTGCCAAGATCTATAAACCACAAGAATCTTATGAGGTAGATAGTCTTATGTTCTCAAATTTTTAGATAAAGAGACTCAAGTTCAGAGAATCTGAGGAAATTGCTTAAGGTCAGTCACAGATATTAAGTGACAGAACCAGGGTAAACCAATTCATTCCTTTACTCATTCAACTAAGTATTCTCAGAATGTCTACATGCCAGGTCTGTGCTAGAAGCTGGGACCTAACAGTGAATGACTGCTCTGAATGCTTCTGAGTGAGTTTGATGAGAAACTAAAAGTAGTTGCTGGATTTGGCAAAATGGAGGGCGTTGGGCACTGATGACATCAACATAAGCACTTAGCCAGTGAAGAACAGACTGAAGTGTAAACAGGAGGTACAACGTAGAAACAGTGTGCAGACAGATTTTTAAAAGAAGGAAGCTGGCTTTAAAGAAATCTGGAGAAGAGATATGGGGCCAGTAAAAGGTTTGTAAAAGATGAGAGCTACTGGAGCTTGTTTGTATACTGATGAGAACAATTCACTAGAAAGGAAGACACCGATACTATCAAATGGAGAGATGGCCAAAAGAGCTCTGGAAGTGAGTGGGGGTGGTGTCCAGGCATTTCCATTCACTGAGCAAAATAATGTATACAGGAGCAGTGGTTCCCATGGCAGCCTGAGGTAGCAGGAAGGCACAAATATTGAGTCCAGATAAGGGGTCACACAGGTGGCAATGAAGACATCGGTCCTTCACTCAAAAGTCACCCCATAGCAAAAGGATATGGTTCTTACAGTAAGAACTTGGACACTGCTGCTTTGGCCCTTCCCCATACACTCTTAATGCCATCCCCCTGAGACCTATGGTGATATCAATTTAGAAACGAGACTCACATCATCTAACAATTTGCTTCCCTCTGGATCCATCTTAGAAAGTTCTCGAAATGCTTCGTCCCCAACAAAGCAAATTTCATGTCCATCCTACATCAATTAAGAGAAAAGAAATTTGGCAAACAGACATCTCTGAAGAAACTCCTGGTACAGCCTGTCTCCTTCCTGAGTAATACTTACCGGGTCAGCCAGAATGACCACTTGCACTGTTGCTTTCCCTGGGGTATCCAGGCTTACCAGAGGAGTCAGAATCTTCTGGTTCTCCCTTTTCATCAAGTCTTCCAAGCCTGGCAACTTGAGGAAAACACAGAGGTAAAGTGGGTAAAGGGTCACGAAGTACTCTTATGGCATGGCCTTCTTCAGCTGTAGAGGACTATCAGATCAGCCAGAAAGAACCAAGGCGCCACTTGTTTGATTTTATTATCTCAGCTGCTCTTGAAACAACTGTTGAACTTGATACCAAAGCCACAATCAGAATGAACCTCAAGAAGGGAAGGGCAAGCTTCTTAGTTGGGTTGACCTAGCTAATCACAGAGCTTAAATAAAAGATCTTGTATCAAACATTAACATTACCTCCTTTTGGGGGCAAGAAAAGGCAATTCTTCCAAATGCTGCTGCATGATCAACTACACCCTTGATGCCCTGTAGCTCCAGTTTACACTGAAATCAGAAAGTAGGTTTATTTTTTGGAACAGGTTATACATGTATATAGTAAAAAAAAAATCCAATACTAAAGAAACAAAGTGAAAACTAAGTCTCTCTCCTTCTATCACCCTAGAGAGAACTAGTCAGCAATTTCCTGTGTATCCTTCTAGACACATTGCATGCATATATCTTTTTACACAAATAGAACAATTTAAAAATTATTCTGTTCTTTGTTTTCTTCCACTTACTATTATCATATCAGTACATAAAACTTGCTGTAGCATTTTTGATAGCTATATAGTAATCCATTCTATGAATGAAACACAAATTACTGAAATATTCCTCTAATCCATAGGACACTGATGTACTTATATTTTGCTATTACAAACAATGTTGCAACAAATAACCTTGTACACAATTCTGTATGCATATGTATCTTGAGCATATATGTAAAACAATTCCTAGGAGAATTGTTGGGTCAAAGTGCAAGGACTAAATCATGTTCAAATACTAGGCTATTTTCTTTTTTTTTTTTTTTGAGACAGAGTCTCACTCTGTTGCCCGGGCTAGAGTGCTGTGACGTCAGCCTAGCTCACAGCAACCTCAAACTCCTGGGCTCAAGAGATCCTCCTACCTCAGCCTCCCAGGTAACTGGGACTACAGACATGTGCCACCATGCCCAGCTAATTTTTTCTATATATTTTTAGTTGGCCAATTAATTTCTTTCTATTTATAGTAGAGATGGGGTCTCGCTCTTGCTCAGGCTGGTTTTGAACTCCTGACCTTGAGTGATCCACCTGCCTCGGCCTCCCAGAGTGCTAGGATTACAGGCGTGAGCCACCGCGCCCGGCCTAGGCTATTTTTTTAAAAATGAAAATACAGCATGCATTAAATGTTGTCTACATCTCCTCTGATTAGGCAATTCCACTTCTGAAAGAATATATCCCCAAATATAAACAAAAGTACTATCTGGGTGGTGAGGTAATCACTAATTTTTATTTTCTTCTTTCTGTTTATCCGTATAAATGTTGAATCACTGAAGAAAGTATGTGAATAACCTTCATGTTAACCTCATCTATAAGCCAAACTCAAAGTAATAGGTTAGTTATTTCTCTCCAAGATTGTTCACCTGGTTATCAGCATAGCCCAGCAAAGCCCTTTGCTTCTTTTCATCTTTTTCATAAATTTTCATTCCCAGTAGATTAGACCAGTAGTTCAAGGACTTCTGAAGATCAGACACTGTTAGAGTTACTTTTAATACAGGATCTGTTCGGTAATAAAATAGCAAGAATAGACAGTCAGTTGAATGGAAAAGAATAGAAAGACCAAAACAGGCTCATGTATATATAAGAATTTAGTTTATGGTAAGAAAGGGATTTTAAGAGTATGAACGAGAACATTATTCAATAAATGGCACTGAGATAACTGGCTCACCATTTGGTAGGAAAAAGTTACACCTTTGAACTAAATGACAAAATATTCCCGATGGGATAAAGGATTAGAGGTTTATAGAATGAAACCATGAAAGTATTAGATAAAGATGACTATTTATGCAATTTTGGCAGGAAGAAGATTTTTCTTTAAACCTGACTCCAAAGATAGAAAAACTATGAAGAAAAAAGTCTCCTAGTTCAATTAAACAAAATGGAAAACTCCTAGAGAAAAATCACACAAAAAAGAATTATAATTAAAATTAAAGAGTAAACAACAAAATAGAAAAAAAATGGCAACATACAGGATAAAAAATCCTTAATATATAAATCACCTTTAAATATTAACAGGAAAAAGATGAACATCTACGAAAAATAGGCAAAAGGCAAAAAGTAGTAATCCACAAAAGGAATTGGAATGATCAATAAACATATGAAAAAATATTCAACCTCACAAATAATCAAAGAATTAGAATTCAAATAAAATATTTTGTTATCTAATGGCAAATAATTTTAAAAGTTCACAGTATTAATTGTTTTAGTACAGGGGGGTAGAAATCATAATCTAATATAATACTGGTAGAGTATAAATTAGGACGTTTCTGGGCAAAAATTTGACAGAATGTACCAAAAGGCTTAAAAATGTTCATTGCTTTTGAAAGAGCAAGTCTATTTTCAGCAATTCAAAAAGTAATTGTGGATGTATGAAGGGCTTTTATCACAAAGACATTCATCACAACATTGCTTAGAACAATGAAACACTAGGAACAACATAAATACCCAACAATAGAGAATTATTTATCTTCCTACAATGTAATAACACAATGGAATTCCTACAATGGAATACAAAGAGATGTATATACTTATTTTTTTTTAAAATAAAAGATTAGAAAAATACTCTAAAATGTTAACAGTGGTTATCTCTGGATAGGTGTGGGGGGTACTGTTTTCTACTTTCTTTTTTTTTTTTGTTTTCTTTTCTTTTGCTTATCTGTTTATCTAAGGAAAAAAATCTATTATTTCATAAAAAGAATAAAAGTTATATTAAAACTACAAACATTATTGGAAACTTTTTATATTATTATAAAGTGACTTTCTGAAGAGCTGTTCCATCTCTGCATCTGACTATGATAAATTCAATACATTTTTTTCTGTTTTTCACTGCCTCAGTCCTGTTTGCTAGAATTCCAATACCAATACTAAGACAAGTGTTTCTCAGGAGTGCCTCTGCCTGGTAGACTCAATTTTCATTCTCTCCATTCATTTCAAAATCAACAAATCCCAACTGATTCAGAGCGTTAAGGGGATATAGGACAGGAATGGCAACAAGTGGGTCAAACTGCACAAGGGCAAGTAATTCTAAGCCAGGCTGAATGCCAGCTAGACAGGCAGACTGACTACATTATCAATCAGACATTAATGCCGAAAAGGTACTGCTATTTCAAATGACAAAAACATCTTAGGTTTGTGGGGCTCTCTGTTAAGCACTGAAATATCACAAAGACTAGAGGGGAAAAAAAAAGTACAGTGGAGTTAGTTGCAGAAGTTTTAAAGTCAGTATATAAAGCAACAATCGCCTATAAACAAAAATAACCATAAAAATCCCTTTAATCACCAGTAAAGTACAGAAATATCATCTCTCAATAAGTCCCACATAGCCAGTCTGACCTCCCACACTGGAATGGTTTTTCTTCTGCTGAGCGAGAGATGAAAAACTAATAGCATAAATGCTATCATCAGATTCAGCAAGACAGACATTTGGGACCTGAGGCAGACCAGTGGGGGAAAAGAGAATTTATATGCTCTCTTCTCAGGTCCACTCGTAGGTGTACATTCACTAAGTGAAATGGCAGGCAGAACTGCCCTTGCTATTCACCAGTAGTTTCCCCCCTTTTGGCTTCTGTTTTGGTGGGGCAGGCAGTTAAATTTGCAGGAATGGGGCTGCTTCTGTAGTAAACAAAACACACCTTGCAAGGCTTCTTGCTTAGTCTGTGCAGAGTCAGCATGGTGGGCTCCTTCCTTTTATTCCCTCACTCACTCAAGTGTTGGGGAAACTGACCTGGCTCAAAGGGCGTGGCTAACTGGTTTAGGGATAATCCTATTTCTCTTGCCAGGGATTGATTCAGGAGCAGGCACAGTGTATCAAATCTGACCAGGAAGTTTGCTGGAAGTTTCTAGGAAAGTTTTCCTCTGCTCTTAAAAAGGAGTAATAAGAAGTTGATCTTTCTCTGTCCTACCAGATGTGAATGTGGGAGCCAATTACTACTGGCACTATGAGGGGACTAGCTCTAGGAGAAGTACCCCAAGGACAACAGAATATCGAAAGAGAAAATCTGGGTTCTTGATGCCATTGCTGAGTTACTGAATCAACTAACCCTGAACCTGCTCTGTGAGCTAAGACATTTTCAAATTATTCAAACTAATTGGGTTTTCTGTTATTTGCAGCTGAAATAATCCTAAATTAATACATTACCAGTAGAATAGAACCAGTCTAGATCCCCTGTAGTTATGTTCTAAATTTCTAATATGGGAATACACTTTCTCAGAGAACAGGTATAATAAAAACACTGGCTTGGAAAGTCACATGTCATATCAATATAGACTCCACAACAGAAAGAAATGCAGCTCTCTCTCTCCTTCAGTCAAAGATGCCTTTAAACAGAAGCTTTTACTAGTCCTGATATAATTACCTGATTGGGGTAGATTGCAATTCTGCAAGTAGAACTTATATCCTCCTGGGGCCTCAGTTTCGAAAATACCTTCTGCAACTTCACTGAGTGGCCACTGTAGCTTCTTAGCATTGCTGACAGCCTGGCTAGAAGCGAGCGTGATACCCTAAAACAAACAATGGTATCATCACAACAGATCTTTTATAGAACATGATAATGAGCCCAAACTCCACTGCCTTTAGGTCAAATCACCTCAGATTTCATTGGCATTCAAAATTATCTTCTAGTAATTTTAATATAGGTTTTGCATGTTTTCTCCCACAAAAATTCAGACCTTCGTGAATCACAGGACAGAAATTGAAGTGCCAGTGAAGTCCGATGCATTTAATACCAAAGATAATCTCTTCTAATTTTAAAGCTCTTACCAGAGAAATCTTAGTCTTACCTTAGCCTGTCAGCTACCTATTTAAGATGACTTGCTTTTGCTGATTTAACAATTCTTAAATTTAATCAAAGTAGCTAGAAATGTATACCTACATCTTTTGTTTTGAGAAAGAGTCTCACTCTGTTGCCCAGGCTAGAGTGCTGTGGCGTCAGCCTACCTCACAGCAACCTCAAACTCCTGGGCTCAAGCAATCCTTCTGCCTCAGCCTCCTGAGTAGCTGGGACTACAAGCATGTGCCACCATGCCTGGCTAATTTTTTCTATATGTTTTTAGTTGGCCAATTAATTTCTTTCTATTTTAATAGAGACATGGTCTCGCTCTTGCTCAGGCTGGTTTCAAACTGACCTTGAGTGATCTGCCTGCCTCGGCAGGCCAGAGTGCTAGGATTAAGGCGTGAGCCACCACACCCGGTCTACACCTACATCTTCTGATAAAAGACCAGCCTGGTTTCTGGCTTGGATTTTTTGAGCAGCCTTTCTGCCTCCAGTCTTGTCAATCCATCATCCACTCTGCAGTTAAAGTAAACTTTCCAAACACATCCTACAGGTCTATTCTCAAGAGAGTCGCCAGACCTGTTTTTTCTTTGCTCAAAATCCTCCCATGGCCCTTCATTTCCCTCAAGGATGGCTTATGATGGCCTAAAAGGCCCAACACAATCTCACCCCATGGCGCTTCTGACCCCACCTCCCACTACTATCCCCTTGCTCTCTAGTCCAGCCACATTGGCTTCCTTGCACTTTCTGGAACATGCCAAGTGCTACTTGAGGGCTTCTGCACAGGCTATTCTCTGTCTGGACTGCTCTTCCCCCAGATATCCACATGGCTAACTTCCTTGCCTCCTTTGAGCCTGTGTTCAAATGTTACCTCCTCATTGACACACTCCCTCAACACCCTGAAAATTAAAACCAACCATCTACCCTAGCCAAAAACCTGCTAGAAAAAAAAAGATATTTACCAGGAAGTCGTTGCCAAGCTTGTAGTCTCCGATGCCATAATTGTAAGTTAGTTCTACAACGAAATGATCATCCTCAGGCCCAAATCCCACCATTGTTTTACTCCATTTCCCATCATAAGGCCTAGAAAAATGAAAGTAAATGCACTCATGACCAGAGACAAAATTTGCCCCAGGCCATTCGTTGGGCACAGAGAGGTGGGCAGTCCATTCTGGTCCTAAAAGTACTCGTGAGGATGAGATAATTCAGATGGTGCTGAAACAACCAGTGGACAGTGCTCATGGGCCCCAACTTCAAGGTTCAAATACCATCCATTTGGTATTTACTTGAGGAAAACATTGTTTTGCCTTTTCTTTAATGCAAGGAATGGAATCCTAAAGACAATTCTGATTTGACCTTAGTTTATTTCTTTGTATAACAATCAACAAGCATATAATTCCCAAGAGGCCTTAGAAGTTTCCAACTTTCTATGGCTACTAAACTTAAAAGATACTCAATAGCCATTGCTTCATCTAGGGCATATATTCATTTGTGTTTGTGATTAATATGAAATACATTTGATCTTAGTCCCTGGTTCCTGTCACAGAGCTCCTAAAATTCTTGGAATTTCCTGAGTAACAGGAATGTTTTTCATTATTCACAATGAGCCCCTTTCAATCATACCTGAGTATATGCTAATGAGTGACTTAGTAACAAATTATCAAACCTGAGGAGGGGGTGTGGGAACCTCCATCAGAAATCTGGAGATCCAGACTTGTGATGGGCATCTGAAGAGGGGCCAGCCTTGTGAGCCCTTAATCTGTGGGATCTAAGACTAATTCTAGGTAGAGTCAGAACTGAATTAAGTAACCAGCTTAATTAAGGACACCCAGCTGGTATTCAGAGACATGGAGAACTGCTTGTTGTGTCATGAGTGTTGTATGAGAATACAGAGAAACTGAGTATGTTTTCCCAGTGTTCTTAAAGTTTTTTCCTCTCTAATTTATTGCCTCATTTTTTTATTCCACTGCCTTGTACTCATTTTGAGAAACTGTCTTCTCTTCTCCAGTATTCGAAGCCTAGAGGAGATTTTAAGAAACAAGGTAACATACCCATTACAGGAAGCTTTGCAGCCTTCTTCAAATTCCTCATGCCGCAGAACCTGGTAAGGGAATTAGAATAAATTGTAAAGTTCTACTAGTACTGCTCAGAACATCTTTAGCACAAACTAAAATGTCAAAATGCAGATATTATCATTTGTAAGCTTTACTTGTAAAAGAACAAAAGAGAATGAGCTTTATACCATTCCTAGGCTAGAAGTAGTAGAGGTAAGGAAGAACAGCTTGACATCAAGGGTCAGGCTACCAAGCAAGTTGTGAAATCTATTTAGATTGGGAAGCAGTGCTGTGTAGTGGGGAAGAAGTATGTCTTTCAACATTAGAGAAGTCTGATTTGGAATTCCAACTGTCATGTAGTAGTTGTGTAACTCTACTAAATTGAGTAAGTCGGATCTGAGTCTACATCTCCTGATGTATTATGAAAAAGGGTAAGTTGGCTGGGCGTGATGGCTCACCCCTGTAATCCTAGCACTCTGGAAGGCCGAGGCGGGAGGACCAGCCTGAGCAAGAGCGAGACCCCCGTCTCTACTAAAAATAGAAAGAAATTATCTGGACAACTAAAAATATATATAGAAAAAATTAGCCGGGCATGGTGGCACATGCCTGTAGTCCCAGCTACTCGGGAGGCTGAGGCAGAAGGATTGCTTGAGCCCAAGACTTTGAGCTTGCTGTGAGCTAGGCTGATGCCATGGCACTCTAGCCTGGGCAACAGAGCCAGACTCTGTCATTAAAAAAAAAAAAAGAAAAAGGATAACTTATTAAAGCATCTAACACAGAATGTTGTACATACTAGGCTCTCAATGTGTTAGTTTTTATATTCCTTTTTGACTTCCACTACCACTGCTCCAGTTCAATCTCCCATCACTTCTCTCAGGCCATTAAAAATTATCTTTATTGATCTTCTTCCTTACCACCACCATAAATATATGTCTCTGAAACACAGCTCTGATCACAATACCACCCTGTTCAAAAATGTAAGTGAGTTCACTACTTACTGCAACATAAAATCCAAATTCCTTGGCCTAGAATTCAAGATACTATAGAAGCAATCCCATCCTATTTGTCCTGATATCCCATCTCCTCAACTTCAACTAAACAACCTTAGCTAAAGGCATATAAAACTAGCGGTTTCCCAAACATGTGTTATTTTTGTACTGGCTATTCAGTTTTTCTAGTATAACTCTCCTTAATCTATCTGTGGAAATCCTACCTGTCTATAAAAGTCAACTTGTATGCAAGGTCTCCATGAACTATTTTCTGATCAACTAGGTTGGAAAATCAATCCTTCTCTTGTATTTTAATAATCTGAGCAAACACTTATATACTACTACCTATGTGTTGAATACTATGCGTATAATGTGTTTAATCTTCGCAACAGTCCTTTGATTAATGAGGAAATAAAATAAGGGAAAACTTTGCAGATTTCTGCCATCACTTATCAAATTCTGACTTCATTAAAGTGGGCTATGTACAAATCCAAATCTCACTCCCACCACAACCCAGACCGTGACTCTAACTGAGGACTTATATACCAGGGTCATTCACACATTTGTTGCCAAAATTCTACACAGTATCCTGAAACACAGCAGATATTTTAAAAATGACTGACGAATTCAGTTAACTTCTTTTGCACTCCATGTCTACTGCACTGTCTCTACATTACATTGCGCTCTTGCACCAGTTAAAGCCTTCCTTACTGGTGTACTCCCTGACTTATCAAGAACTCCCCCAATAACTTCCACCTGCGTTTTCCAGCCAAACGATCCCAGGCAGGATAACAGCTTCTCAGGACTGGGGAGAGAGGCCGCTTCCGGGTGTTGGAAAGGAGACCGGTTCTGACCTGCTATTTAGATCTGGATTATTGAAAGGAGAGTCGGAGCATTTCCCAAGAGAGATGAGTATCCGTGGGGGACTATTGAGACCAGGCCTGATAAAAGCAGAACTTTGAATACGCTGATTACGTAAACCAAAGGCTCCAAACCGGAAGAGACTGAGTTACTGTTAATTGGAAAAGCATTATATAACTTTTTAATTACTATCTTTCTCAGCAGACTGTAAGCTCCACAAGGGCGAGGCTCAATAAATATTGGTGAGTGAACTTAAATGAAAGAATGTGCGTGGGCACACTGTTGGTGACTAAGTGTAAGCCCCCTTTCAAAGGCCTATTAACCCAATTTGCGACTCGCAACACTTCCTGAAGCCGAACCCCACGCAGGCTCAACGGGGTGTCCCGGGCCTAAGGTCGGACACCCCCCAGCTGAGGTTCACGACACACCCATTTCTCCCCTCCCTCAGCCAGGGGCGGCTCAGGCGCCCGTTCCAGCCTCGCGCGCCAGCCCCAGTCTGCCCCAGCGTGCACCTTCATCCCCAGGACATCCCGATAGAAACGCGCGGTCTGGAAGCGGTTTCCCACTTTGAACACGAAGTGCAAGGCTCGGCGTGCAGCCATGGTTCCCGCAGCTGTCCAGCCGTCACGCACCCGGCGCCGCCCCGCCCTCCGCCGGCGCACCGGGCCGGTGACGTCACTGGCCGCCGCCGGCGCGCGTTCCTGACGGAGGCCGCGGCTCGGGGAAGATGGCGGCGCTGGCGCGGTGTGTGTGGTTTACCATGCGACCGTTGCTGCCGGTGGTCCAGTCTTGGGACGTCGAGGCGCGGCGCTGGGTCCGAGCGCTGCGGCGGAGCCCGGTGAAGGTGATGTTTCCATCCGGAGAGGTGGTGGAAAGGAAGCGTGCTCCCGCGAAGCAGCCCCGCAAGGCGGCGTCTGAGGCCAGTTCCCACGGGCAGCAGCAGAAACAGACGCTTCAGGGGTCTCCATCCCAGACGCCCAACACCTGGGAAGAGTCGGGGCTTCGCTACGATAAGGCTTTTTCCGGGGACAGGAGGCTGAGGTGATGTGTTCCTGAAGCTTGAGTGTTCTTGTTTCCGTTCCCGCCTCACAGAGGGACCTTAACCTTCTCCTATTCCTGATTGAAGGACTTTTTACAGTACAACCTGCTGGGTTTTATTATACACAGAGAGGAGAATAAGTGTCTTCTTTGGAATTTGTTTCTGCCTCTGCCAAGCTCTGTAAGTCCGTTAGAAGTAGGTGTGTCTTAGTAACGAGGATGTTGGTAATTACTTGTCTTTTTGTTTCCACCCACAGCAGTGTAATGACAATAGTTAAGTCCAGGCCATTTCGGGAAAAGGAAGGGAAGATCCTGCTGGAAGGTCGCCGGCTTATTGCTGACGCTCTCAAGGCTGGAGCTGTGCCGAAAGTTTTCTTCTTTAGCCGCCTGGAATACATAAAGGAGCTGCCAGTCGATAAGCTGAAAGGTGTCAGCCTCATTAAGGTGAAATTTGAGGATATCAAGGATTGGTCCGACCTAGTAATGCCACAAGGAATAATGGGTCAGTGATTTATTGGTGTTTAGAAAGTCTTTTATCTGCATATGGGAAGATAAATTCTTTATACCTTTTTGACATTGGAGTTATGTTTAAGATCTAAGAACGGAATGACAACAAGTGTAGAGGTTTCTCTTGAATGGTAAGGGACGATTGGAGGAGGTGGAGTTATCTTCAAGGTTCTAACGTCTAGCCCAGGTCTTCTCACACCACTTGTACATGTGTATTCCCTATAGTGGGTTCACTGATTCCATCCTTGAACTGTATCCCGGAAAGATTCTGGTGGACCATCTTTTGTCTCTGTAACACAACGAGTTACAAGGATCTGTGCCCCTACACTCAGAGCTCTTGGACCTTAGGATGGGAACTCGGAGGACTAAAGTACCTAGAGTTATCACACCAAGTAATCATACTCTCATTAGCTACACCTCTCTAATGTCCACTCCATGCTTCAAGTGAAAGCATCATTGATTTTTACTGTTCTTCTCACTTTGGGCATGTGAGCTAACACTGGCCAGCCCATTTTGGACTTAAGTAGCCTCCTTCATCATTATGACTACTTTCATCATTTCATGGCTTTAAAAATTTTATTTTCAGCTTATCCTTATATTGTTATATTTTAGACTTGAGGGGGACAAAGGGAGAAATTGATAGGAACTAACACTACCTGTCAAACTTTAGGCATTCTCTAAAACCCAGTGATGTAAGTAGGGCCTCTCTAAGTAGTGGGTTTGCATCACCATAGACATTCAAGTAGAAGTTAAAGAACTTCTAAAGTTCTTTACTCTTTTGAATGGTCTTTTGGCCAACTGTGACTCTTAAGTGTAGGATCTCTTATAGCACACAGATGTCTAATATTACTCCATTGCCTCCATTGGTGGGTTAGGCTTTTTACCCACATTGTCTTTTGGAAAGAATCCTAAATTTTTCATTGTGTTGTGTTTCAGTACAAGTACTACTTTATTCATTTTCTAATTTCAGGCAGTAGCCCATTTATTGGAGCAATTATATACAACAAAATGGTAGTAAAATTTTAAAAACTATATAGTTCATTGAGAGCATGTTCCAAAGAGAATTTAATCTTTTTTTTTTAAGTCAATAATTTTTTATTCAAGGAATTTCACAGATGATTCCTTCCACTGTCCTTATCAAGGTAGCCTTAGTTCCTCAAAGGCTGGTGGTCTTTGAAGATTTACCTTCAAGATGGCCCTTTTTAAAAGAACAGATCCTCAATCCATAATTGTCCTGTCAGCCCAGAAGTCGCTTGCCACAATTCTTTTTATTTTGGCTTCTTTTATCTCCACTTGAATATGGGCATAATGATGAAAACTTAAACTCCTCACCAAGAATTTTTGGAATCTAATTTCTTCGAGTAAGTTACTTCAGGGTCATTTTTAGAGTTGATGGATCTGCCTGGTTCTCAATTTTACACCCTCCTGGAAAAGTGAATGAGTTCAAATCATTAGTACCTAAAGCCATCACACTCAAGAATAGTACAGATCAGTGGGATAAGCCAATACCTAAGGTAAAAACAAATTATTAGGTGTCTTATACTTTTAGCAACTGTCTGGTAGTTTCTTCCCACAGATCTAACAAATAGTCTTGTGAGGAAAGCAAAACCACAATGTTACTCTATGAGGCGTTTCCAACGATGTATGTCTACAGAAAAAGCCCCACCGGGATAGACCGCAACGAGAATTTAATCTTTATTTGATATTACTCTGTGTGTGTGTGTGTGTGTGTGTGTGTGTGTGTGTAAAATTTAGAATGATGCCTGACCTAAAAAAAAGATCATCACTTGTACCAGTAAACGCTGTGATTCAAAAAGAAAATTGTGGCTATGTAGTATATCCACACAAATAACTTCATCTACATTGTAGAAATTTCATATACCTAAAAACCATTTTTATTTTAATATTATAATAGCCTTTTTCCAGTTTTTCCCTTGTCCCCTAAATACTTTCCATAAAATTTTGGAAGCTTGGGGGATATAGTATAGAGATTATTAAATAAGGAGTGAATTTTTCACTGAGGCCACTTAAGGTTTTCCTTTTTCCAAGTATCCCCAAGCCCCATTTGTACTCCTTTGTATTAGACTGAGGACAGAGAGGTCACGAGGTAAATGGTTGTGCCCATTCTATAACTCCCAAGCTTTTGGACTCCAGCATGAGAACTTAGAAGTGACTTAGCCTTCACTGCACCCGCAGCCCCTTCATTTTGCAGAGCATGTCCTTAAGATAGTGCTTCTGAGCTGGTATATTTGAAAAAGGAGTCATTACTTTGATGTATTCAAGTTTTTTTTTTTTTTTGGAGACAGAGTCTCACTTTATTGCCCAGGCTAGAGTGAGTGCCATGGCGTCAGCTTAGCTCACAGCAACCTCAAACTCCTGGGCTCAAGCAATCCTGCTGCCTCAGCCTCCCAAGTAGCTGGGACTACAGGCATGTGCCACCATGCCCGGCTAATTTTTCTCTATATATTAGTTGGCTAATTAATTTGTTTCTGTTTATGGTAGAGACAGGGTCTCACTCTTGCTCAGACTGGTTTCGAACTCCTGACCTCGAGCAATCCGCCCGCCTCGGCCTCCCGGAGTGCTAGGATTACAGGCGTGAGCCACCGCGCCCGGCCATTAGGAATGTACTTTGAATTTTAAGATGAGCAGTGAAAGATAAGTCTTAAGTCTTAAATATTTAATTTAAGCCTACAACTATTAAAAAAAACCTAGTGGGAAAAATGAGCAAAGGTTATAGAAACAAGACAGTTCAAAGAAGAGGAAACGAGTGAAGGAACTAACTGAAGAGGATCACAAATGGTCAGTTAAGAAAAGACATTCAGGACAGGCATGGTGGTTCATGCCTGTAATCCTAGCACTCTGGGAGGCCAGGGTGGGCGGATTGCTCAAGGTCAGGAGTTTGAAACCAGCCTGAGCAAGAGCGAGACCCCGTCTCTACCAAAAAATAGAAAGAAATTAATTGGCCAACTAAAAATATATAGAAAAAATTAGCAGGGCATGGCGGTGCAAGCCTATAGTCCCAGCTACTCGAGAGGCTGAGGCAGAAGGATTGCTTGAGCCCAGGATTCTGAGGTTGCTGTGAGCTAGGCTGACGCCATGGCACCCTACCTAGCCTGGGCAACAGAGCGAGACACTGTCTCAAAAAAAAAAAGAAAGAAAGAAACAATGTTCAGCCAGGCACAGTGGCTTATGCCTATAATTCTAGCAATTTGGGAGTCCCAGATGGGAGGATCACTTGAGCCCAGGAGTTTGAGACCAACCTGGCAATAATAGTGAGACTTTGTCTCTACAAAAAGTTAAAAACTTAGCCAGGTGTGGTGGTGCATGCCTGTAATCCCAGCTAGCTAGGAGGCTGGGGCAAGAGGATTGCTTGAGCCCAGGACTTGGAGCCTGCATTGAGCTATGATGACACCACTGCACTCTAGCCTAGGCAACAGAGTGAGATTCTGTCTCAAAAAGAAAAAAAAAAGTTCAGTCTCCTTAGTAATCAGGGAAAATGCAAGTTAAAATAATAAAATGCCATATTTCCTATCAAATTGGCAAAAATTGAAACAAATGAATAATAGACCCTTTGTTGACAAAAGTTGTAGCTGTTTCTTAACAGGTATTTATGAGTTCCTGATGTAAAAATTTAATAAGTAAATTGAAATAGCATGTGCGGAGGGCAATTTGTATCATTTGTTAACATTAAGAATACACACTCACTGTCCATTTCACTTACAGGTGTTTATGCTAGAAAAATTTTTGTACATAGGCACAAGTCATAGAGGGGTATTCATTGCAGCATTGTTTGTAATGGGGACAATTTTAAATAATTTAACCATCAAAAGGGGAAGAACTAAATGAACTGTGGTACATTCACATTATAAAATAACATGCAGCAGTTAAAAGAATAAGGTCGCTCCACATGTTCAATTTTTCAAGACATGTTATTAAGTAAATTACAGAATAATATATGGAGTATACTATTTTTTATGTTAAAAAAAAAGCTCCTGCTGGGTGCAAGTGGCTCATGCCTATAATAAAAAGTATCCAGGCGTGGTAGTGTGCATCTGTAGTCCAAGCTACTCAGGAGGCTGAGGCAGGAGTATAACTTGAACCCAGGAATTTGAGGCTATGAACCTGGGAATATGTGAGCTATGATTGCGCCACTACACTCCATCTTGGGTGACAGAGTGAGACTCTGTCTCTAAAAAAAAAAAGGTAAAAGGTTCCTGTATATGTGTAGATGTGCACATATGTAGGTAGATGCATAGAACAAGTTCTGAAAGAATACATTCCAAGACTGAAAACAGTTGAGGGAGGAAAGTGGCACTGCTAGAATTTTATGTTGTTTGAATTTTTTCGGAGTATAGTCACATATTCCCTATGTAATTAAGAATATATAAAGAATGCTAAGTAAATGAAAAGTGCAACTATTCCCCATGCCCACATCAGATAAGTGAATCTTCCTGTTTTGTTTCCTCAGGGATTTTTGCCAAGCCTGACCATGTTAAGATGACATATCCAAAGACACAGCTTCACCATTCACTGCCTTTATTGTTGATTTGTGATAATCTCCGTGACCCTGGAAACCTGGGGACAATTCTGAGATCTGCTGCTGGGGCAGGCTGCAGCAAAGTATTACTCACCAAAGGTAAGAGCACCTTTTGGTGCTCAGGTGGACTGGTTGGCCATTTTTAAGTGAACCAGGGCTCTGGGCAAATATGCATAGGGTTGAATCTTGGATCTGCCCCTTAGTAGCTGAGCAGTAGTTTAAGCATTGCTTTCCTCATCTGTAAGGGGGGAATAATAACAATCTCCCTGGTAGTGTTATTTTGAGGATTAAGTGAGATGATGCACATAAAATACTTCATGCCACGCCTAACATGCGATAAGTAATTTAGTATATTTTGGTTATCTTTTAAATTATTTTGAAACCTGCTAGTTTATTAAAGAAGAATTTTAAATCAGTCAGGAAAAGAAATAGATGTCAATTTTAACACTTAGTTTCAAGTCCTTTATTTAATGATCTTGAGTTCCCAGATTGTTGGATATATGAGACCTTCCTAACTCTTGAATTCTGAACCCTGTGAAAGGAATGATATCAACAGGATATGATTATACAGTTGTAATACATTTCCCTTAGCCTCAGGGTAGGTCACACGCTCTACACACAAATTAGCCTCATCACATTTCTGTCTCTTCTCATCAGAAATGGGGATTAATAGGCTTGGCCCTAAACAGACTTCCTTAACAGTCGGGACATGCCTAAAATGCCTATTATACCTTGGGGGCGGAGAGGAGGGGGAGTATCATTCATCAGAAACACCCAAGCTACCATTAAGTGTCAACTAATAATGGTGCCCATTGCTGAGACTTGCCTAAATTGCTCCTCTTAACTCTTCCTCAGCCATGCCTTGCTGGAGTACATTACTCTGCCAGCATGAGACTTAGGTGCTCCGGCGTGAGAGCTGTGAGAGCTAGGTGCTGGCCTTCCATTATCAGTGCCTGCTTACTTGCCCCATTGTTGCGTGCTCTGATAGCAGGTGTGGTTTTGGAAACGGATCTACATAATCCGAGCAGTGTGGTTTTCGCATTGATACTGATGGCTGGCGTGTAAGTAGTAGGGAAAGAAAGAGGAAATAGTTGGTGTGGTGCCTAGTATCAAGGGGATGAGGCTGAGGGGAGACCTCACCTTTGCCCTTATCATGCCTGGTAGAGTAGTCAGACTAGACAGCTCCTCTCACAGGTATGGTCCCACCTCTTGTCCCATTTCCTCACCTTGTGGCATCTAGTCCAGCTCCGTCTCTGGTTCCCTGCTGTGAGTGGGAAAGCCCATGTTGGGCATATATGTGAGCACTGTTACGTTCTCTCTTTCTCTTATTCTCCTTTTTAAATCTGATTTGCCTAATCTCTCCTGAAGCTTTACAAATTAACTTTGAAAATAACTTGTCACGAGGAGACTTGTGCTAACAAGTTAGAGGAGGATAGTAGATAGATGATGCAGTCAGTGTGAGGCCATCTTGCCCAGCCTGCTCTTGGTGAGTCGCCAACACTGGGAAAGGCCAGGTGTCTGCCATCAGCCAGTACACGCGCGTGGTTGGGCTTAGCACGTGACTGTATGTGAGAGTGACGTTCTCCCAGCCTTCCTGCTGTAGTGTGGGTGGACGATGTGTGGGAGTGACAAGGCTGCCTGGGTTACTGCAGTTACCTCGCCCCTCACTTCCCTATCTCTAATGTCTTTGCTCCTCCAGAGTGAACATTGAAGCCAGATGGGTCTTTTTGAATCATAAATCTGATTCTGTCATTGCTCTGCCTAAAATCCTTCAATGGCTTTAAATTGTGATAAAATCCAAAACTCCTCAGTTTAGCATACCTAGCCTCCTTTAAATTGGCCCCTGCCTGCTTCCCATCTCCTCTCCCACCACACCCCACCCATTAATTGGCCTGCTCACCTTGGTACTCTCTCCATGGCACTCTCTCCCCTTCTCTAACTTTGTCCTCGCCTGGGCCTTTCTCTGACAAGATCCTCCTATCCTTCAACAGCCAACTCCGTGTCGTGGTCTCTTACATGTTTTTCCTGATTGCCCTGCTTTGTACATGGGTTTTCTATTACGCTGTTCATGCTGCTTTTATATCAATTACTGCTGATATTGTAGTCATCTGTGTAAATATCGTCCCAGTGCCACCACCCACTATAGCATGAGTTCCTTGAGGTTGGAGACTTCTTTCCATCTTTACAATATCCGGTACATGTGTATGGAAAGTGTTGAGGGGATGACTAACTCTGTTTTCAGCACTGGTGGGAATTAATCCTACAGTCCATTTGCTGGATGCCATCATAATTGGGGAGGCAAAAGGTCCCAGTTTTCAAAAGGCTATATTAGAGAAACTTTTATCTCCTCATCCAGAATTAATGTGATTTACTCCAAAGTTCCCTAGTTTGGGAAGATTCATAAAATCTGAATTGTATCCTATCTTTTTATTTTCTAGGCTGTGTGGATGCCTGGGAACCCAAAGTGCTACGGGCAGGTATGGGTGCACACTTCCAGGTGCCCATTATCAATAATCTAGAATGGAAGACAGTGCCCAATTACCTGCCCCCTGACACCCGGGTCTATGTGGCTGACAACTGTGGCCTTTATGCTCAGGCCCAAATGTCTCATAAAGCCAGTGACAGTGGCTCGGCGTGTGATCTGCGATTCCTGAAGTTTCACAAGTATGAAGAGGAGGAGGATCTAGAAACTGGAGCCAAGAAAGGCTGGATCCCTGAAGCTGAGGTTCAGAGCTATGACTCAGACTGGACAGAGGCACCAGCAGCTGTTGTGATCGGTGGGGAGACCCACGGGGTGAGCCTGGAGTCCCTGGAGTTGGCCGAGAGCACTGGGGGCAAGAGGCTGCTGATCCCCGTCGTTCCTGGTGTGGACAGCCTGAACTCAGCCATGGCTGCAAGCATCCTGCTCTTTGAAGGGAAAAGACAACTACGGTTAAAGGCAGAACACTTGAGCAGAGACAGGAGTTACCACTGAGAGGACACAGAAGTGAGTTCTTGGTTTGAGTATGTCTCTGCCCTCTCCTATCCCTGGCACATCATTAGGAGGCTGGCAGTCAGTGACTGTAGCTTCATGAGCCACATTCAGGAGGCAAGAGGAAGAAGGTGTGAAAAAATCTGCTAAGAGCATTTTGTCCCCAGAAAGTTCCTAAAGGCGTCATCTTGGGTGGGGAGGAATTCCCACCAGCTGGTGGGTATTTTGCAGTCATGGAGCACTAGTTACAGATCATAGCTAAGAAACTCACATCTGATCATTGGTCAATGGAAAATAAAGTGTGAAGTATAGTGCTAGCAGATTACATTAAAAAGTTTTAAAGTGGGTCTCAGTGCCTGTCTTTTCATCTTTGGCTGGTGATGAGGACATTGTTAAGAGATTAATAACTCAGCAAGTTAAGAGCTACAGGTCATGCATTCAATGGCTGGCTGTTCTTTGGGCTTGCATGTGTCAGTCTGGGATTGTTTGCTGTAGCCTTCGCTTAAAACAATCACTGTTTATATATCAGTATCAATAATTCCACAGGTGGTGGCATACCTTAGCACCTCTGTAGATATCTTTTTGAGGACTGTGCAGAAAAGGAAGAAACTGAGTTTTTAAATCTTTACCTTAAGCCTGCATCTGTCAGGAAAGCTTCACTGTTTTTACTATTATAGGTCCCTCCTGTTCTACTTTATATGTCACTTGGTTAAATGTGATGATGTACTTATATATTTTTTATTTTTCTGCATATTATGAGGGTACAAATGTTTAGGTTACGAATGTTGCCCTTGTCCCGCCTTCCCTCCCCCTCTAGTCAGAGCTTCAAGCATGTCCATCCCCCACATGGTGCACATCCACTCATGTATGTATGTATATACCCATCCTCCTCCCCCTCCCATCTGCCTGATGCCCGATAAATGTCATTTGTATACGTGCACTTAGGTGTTGTTCAGTGAAACCAATTTGATGGTGAGTACATGTGGTGCTTATTTTTCCATTCTTGGGATATTTCACTTAGTAGAATGGGTTCCAGCTCTATCCAGGAAAATACAAGAGGTGCTATATCACCATTGTTTCTTATGGCTGAATGGTACTCCATGGTATACATATACCACGTTTTATTAATCCACTCATGTATTGATGGGCACTTGGGTTGTTTCCACATCTTTGCTGCTATAAACATTTGAGTGCAGATGTCTTTTTTATAGAGTGTCTTTTGTTCTTTTGGGTAGATGCCCAGTAGTGGGATTGCTGGATCAAATGGTAGATCTATGTGTATCTCTTTCAGGTATCTCCATTTTGCTTTCCACAGAGGTTGCACTAGTTTGCAGTCCCACCAGGATGTACTTAAATTAATCCCCTCTTCCCCTAAAGAGGAACAGAATTGCTTAGGAAAATGCCAACATTCGTGGATGCTGTGTGAACAGAGAAATCCTGTGAGGTGAGGTTCTGAGGATAAGAGCTTGGGGCCCTTGGGCCTACAACACTGCAGCAGGACCCTGCTCTCTCAGACCCCCAGGGGACCAGGACAAGCTGGATCCTTACCAGGTGCCAGGCAGGGTATAGCCAGGGATGTGAGGGCTGGCGCTGATGGTAATCACTGTTTATAAGTATCGTGGGAAGGGGGTGGGTGGACAGGAGTATGGGGTTCATTTTAAGCACTACTTTTGCAACTACAAAGAATAGGGTTGGAGTTGAGGGTGACACCAGCAGTGCAGTTTTCCCACACCCCTTCTGTACAGTGAGTGGCTCCCATAATGGTTTGGGTTCTTTGGGAGCCCTTTAGTTTGTTCCAGGGAGGTCAGTTGCGTTGTCGGTGTGACGGGAAAACATGCCCTCCCCCGCACCCTGCCTTCTTCCCCTTCTGTTTTCCCAACTCCCAAGTAAAACTTCCTCTTGGGAGAACCAAATGATCAAGTATGATTCATGTCCCAGGGAGCAGGGTGGGATTACTTGGCATGTTCAAGGGGTGTTTTAAGGGATAATGCTCTTTGGATGGCTGTGTCCAGGCTGAGCAGCCTGAAGCTGGTGCCCCCACTCTGGTCTGGGGCTGCCAAGAGCCCCACACTGATGGTCTATGCAAGTGGCCCATGGACTATTCTTGAGACTCCATCCCCAGGCAGGTTTTAGAAAGTAGAAGGGGCCAAAGCCTTTATACTGCACTGGTGCTCACAGAGGCTGGAACACAGTCGGCACACTTCACAGGAGTTGAAGAGGATCGCACCGTCACCAGCAGGCTCAGTCTGAAAGGCAGCTGGAGAACTCAAATTCCCACCACACCCTATTGGCATTTGGTCTCCCTCAACACCTTCAAGTGCTAAAGAAACAGAAGGGACTACGAGGAAGCTCACATCTTTCCAGCATAAAACCAGTCTGTAATTTGCCCTGGGTTATATTCCCACTGATTTTTTTTTTTTACAAAATAAAAATCAGTGAAAGAACATATCGCATACCTTATCCTTGTTTAGAAAAATAAAGGAATGCAAGATACAAAAAATTCTAAACCCATTTTGTCATCCTGGGTACAGGAAAGGAAATTTACATTCCATTTACTTTATAGTCAGTGGCTTCCCTACAATGCCATCTGAGTTATTTTTGTATATTCATGGGTGTGATGTAGGGAGGGGGTGGAGAAGGGGAAGGAGGGAAATTTTCTTTTAAATGACTACAGGAGAGCAAGTGGTTATATTATTTTTTGAGCGATGTTGGAAAATTACTATCTTGAATTCTGCTCGATTTTGAAGGCAACATTTGTTCTCACATTTTCCCAGTAAATAGGAATAAAAACTGAGCAATACATGACAAGAAAAACACTGCTCAGCTGAAAGATAAACATTGTCAGAATGTTGGCCAGGCTCCCCCCTTGCCTTTGTGTTGCCATATAGCTGCAATAGCGACTTCTGCCACGAGGTGGCAGGTCACGCCTCAAAACCCTCTCCCAGTGCTAGAGGGAGGGGTCAGGATTTTTCCAGGATTTAAGTTGTTGAAAAAGTGGGAAAAGAGGATGGAGTCAAGTCTCCCTCTACCAGGGAGAGCATTCTGTAAGCTATTTGTGCTGGAAGGTGTTAAAGTTGGAGACCCATCCAGATTGAACCACGTGATCTCGGCAGAAGAGTCTCTGAAGCAGAGGAGGACACTGGAACCAAACCCGAGGAGAAAGTGGAGAGAGATAGGAGGTGGCCACAGCAGGAGAAATTAGTGTAACTTTTCCCTTTGACGGGAGTCTCCGGGAAAGCTACTCTGGATGAAATGCAGATGTCCAGAAGAGCCTGGAACTCACCCTGGGAGCCACCGCTTGGCCCTTCAGTTAGGGCTCCAGGGCAGGACAGCTGCCCAGCCACAGCTGCGGGCTCCTCCTGGTCGTTAAGATCCAGAAGCTAAGCGGCCCTCCGGGGACTGAGTCCACCTGGGACCTTCTACCACTTGCCCCAGGGTTAACAGCAACACCAGATGTCCCTACCATCCAAGCTGGCTGCATTTAGCTGCACTGTGGCCATTCCACCACACGGAGACCCCGCAGTCAGCACCCATCCGAGGTCTGTGGCTAGCGCTGGAAACCCCCAGCTGTGCTGCGGGGCCTGGGGCTCCCTTGGGAACAGACCTGACTGGGACTTACCGTTTTTACGTTTTCATTTTTTCTTAACGAAGCACTTATGTACCATTTTTAAACTCCAAAATCTTATTTCCTCTGTTTTCATCAGCATACGTACAAATGTAATAAGCCGGAAGCCAAATGAATGGGTGAGCTGGCTTATTGCGTTGGATGACTTAGTGTCTGAACCAAGGAACCATGTCACATTGGAGCAACTGAGACAGCAGCCTTAGGCAGGCCCTCCCCCGCTGGAAGCCTCAGAAAGTGCTGTTGACACAACAGCCAGGGATGACTGAACATCCGAGTGTGTGACGATGGGATTGGTTCTGTTCTTACTACGCTCTCAATATTGTTTGTAGGGAAGAGCTACTTTTTCAGTAGAAACCTCTGAGTCTGGGTGGCCCATTACCAAAGCCGCTGCCTCCTCAGAATGCAGGAGGGGAACAAAGGCTGGGGAGGGGGAGGAGCTGATGGCTGCAGCTCTGGCCTCTCAGCCTCCTCCCTGGGCCTCCCTTGCACTGCAGCAGAGATGTGAAGGGAGCATATACTAACTGCAAGCCTGCACAGTGGCTCTGGATTGGTTGGGGACTTCCATGTCCTCTGATATCCAAAGGAGATTGATTTGGGGGGCCTTGGTTCCTAAGATCATGTCTCCTATTGTATCTTAGTTCTAGGACAAGTGGGTGACTTACTTGTATAAGACGCGAGCACCTGCGAATCCAGACTTGAGGCTAGATGTGCCTATTTCAGGCTGCACATTTTGCCTATAGGCCTGGGGACCAAGCTTTCATGAGTTGGTACATTATTTAATGGAAATCCAATGGTCCCTCAGAACAAGTTCCACCCAAACCTAACACAATTCCTGGCTTGGGAAGTTTTCCAAAGCACCAAGGGGGTAAGACACACAACAGTAAGCACTTACCTGTGTGCTTTCACACATGAGGCACACCCGGAGCACCCTTATGTCCTATCCCTCCACAGGAGAAACCCTAGGCATGAGGCAGAACCAAGATAAAAAGCCTTGTTTCCTGCAAAATACTTCGCCTTTCACACATGCTCACAGACCATTAGTACTAACAATGAAGCTAAGAGTCAACAAATAGTTAAAGCTATTTGTCTCCAAAGAATTCTCCGTTAAGCAGGCAGCTTGGAGGAAAGCAGGGTGTGTGTTCTTGTCCCTGTGAGCATCGGCAACAAGTGACGCAGGTAAGGTGTTCACTTCTTCAATACAACCACCACGGGGCAAACGTGAAAGATCCCCCTGAGCTCAGGGTCCCCAGATCAGTCCCTTGGTTCCCAAGGCAGCCCCTAGAGAGAAGCTGCAGCGGACACTCCTGAACCTCTGTGGGCCCACGTGCAGTCTGCACCGCGGCGGCATTCCACTCCAGTCCTACCAGGAGCCCAAGCAGGGGCCTGCCCAGGGTGGCCGGGGCAGTGGCACTGGGACAGAGCGAGCCCGCCTGCACCTGTGTGGCTCACGGGAGCAGGACCAGACACTCAGGCCGCTCCCAGGGCCACAATCCTGAGCGCCCAGTGTTCTGCTCGTGTGTCCTCCCTAAACTAGACGTCGCAGCACCATAATCAGTCCCATCGATCCATTCCCGAGCCACACCCGGTGTCTGTCGTCGCAGAATTCAGTTTGCTGCCCTGGAAAGAGGCAGCAGGAAGGGAAAACAGCTTTTCAGGGTCTTTAATTAGGCAACAGGAAAAAACAAAGTCTGGCTGAAAATTACCACTAAAAGCCTGGCTGATGCCAAAGCTACCGGCTCCCTGTGCTCGGGTAAGTGATAGATGTTGATTCCAAGGACACACTGGAGGCAGGGGGAGCAAGAGCAGGAAGCCACCCCACTCCTAGAAAAGAAGCTGGTTTTTATCTGCCCACTGTACATGATAATCCAGAATGCACACCCTTTTTCTTAAATAGATTTTTAATGTTGGGAGACATGTTAAAAAAAAAAAAAAAAAAAAACCTCATTTCTGTTGTGAGAATAGGTAGAATGGGATCTGGAAGTCATTGTGGTGAACACAAATCTGGGAACCCTAGGGTGGCATTTTTACAGCCACCTTCCTGCTCAACCTCTAGGGCACGGTTTCCCCGGCTGCTGGCGGAAGCCCTTGACTATGTCACAGCTGGTGTTTTAACCTGCTTCTAATTAGCAACATGAATTTGAAGCTATTTTAGAGCTGCTTGGTAGGAATTATCATGCCATCCACTTTGTGTACATCAATAACCTTTAAGATCTCTCGCACTATCAAGAAAGGGATTATTTCACTGACACTCAAGAAGTGATTCTACCCTAATGTTTTCCCCCAAAGTATTCACTATATAAACCTAAACCTTTTTAGTAAACCTTCCCCCACCGATCTTAACAAACCCACATACCTGCCCTAAGAAGGGAATTCTGGTGTCAAAAGTCCAGTTTGACATAGTGGCTGGTAGTTCAGAAGAGTCAGCTCAGTACAGGCCACCAAAGTATTACAAATGACCTAATTTTTCTGTTGAAAAATCACAATCTAGGGCATGGACAGAAATCCTGCCCATCTCTCAAGGGACGTTGGCCTCATCTTGTACCCCCACCCAGCCCGCCTCCTAAGGGGGGCATTGGCAGAGTTCCAGGGAAGCCTCTAGCCCTAAGACAGAGCTAGGTTTACAGGTCTCCAACTCGCCCCATTCTTCACAGGGAGACCCACGCGTGCTTCCTTGTGTTTCCTCCACGGGCTCTCTCAGGCTTCAGAGTGCTTGGCTCTCCTGTAGGAAGGGAATGAGCTCGAACATCCACAGTGATGTATAATCTGGGGACTCACCCTTCAACAAGGGCCACCTCAAACCAGGAGAGATAGTGGCTTGACAGGGAGCTCCAGGAAGGATCTGCCTCTGGCACTTTAATCCAAACAAGCTTTCTTGCTTTTAGAAACCAAGATGATCTGACAGATGACTATGTTAGGTCTTGGGCTTCTCAGAAATTCTAGAACACAGCTACCAGCTATCAATGAAAATCAAGAGGTTCTCTCTGTCCCTCACTCCCCTGCCCACCCTCTAACAGATCAGAGCAGCACAGGCAAAAAAAGAGGACAGGAAAGGCCACGTGGTTGATAATGTCCAGAGATGCCTGCTTTATTTCTTACTAGGTGGTTGCATTTCAGGCTGGCAACATCAAATAACAGTCTAATTACCAACTAACTTTGTACCTCTGAACTACAAATCAACAATCCGATTTGGCAAGGAAAAACAGTGTCAACAGCTTATTGGAGGGGCTGGGATTTCCGAATAAATGGTTTTGTTTGGCAGAGTGCTGAGTGCTGAGCAGTAAGGCCCAGGACTATTTAAAGACCTCGACACCTGACTGAGGAGGATGAAACCCCGGGAGTACCTGGGCCAAAGCCCTCCACCCCAGGTCCTAGGAACAGAGTTGTTGTTTCCCTTTTTGTGGTCACTTCAGTCCAATTAAGAAGCCCAGCTATAATACCTGGGCCTAGCAGAGGGGCTCCAGGGCCTATATGTAGTTGACATGCCCTCTGTCCTCACTCCCACCCCAGGGCATGGCTCCTTGTGCTGGTTCTTAGGAAAAAGTGAGGCTTCTGGTAGTTTCTTGTCTCTTTTTAGTTATGCTTTGAAAAGAAAAGAGAATGACAAGGGTAACCAAAGGTGGGCACGGGCACCTCGGCAGAGGTCCAGCAGCCTCGGGCACAGAGCTGGGCTGAGAGAGAGGTCTGCGCTGGCCGGGCCGTGCTCCTCTGAGAACTCAGGGCTGAGTTTCTTGGAAGGTGTCCAAGGGGAAGAATCCGGTAACAAAATTCCAAGGTAGTGGGAGCTGTTCATATGAGCAGCAGAAACTTGGGGAAGGTCAAGATCAAGGAAGAGAGAGATATAAGGAAGGAATGAGGAGCTCATATCACATAGGAGCCCACCCAATAAAAGTAGGCAATTACCATAGGAACCATTACCTTAGCTACTTGTTTTTCTCACCAAAAAGACCCCATAAGCTTCCTTTTAGATTTGGAATGCCCTGCCCAAGAACATACTGACAAGCTGCTGTTTTCCCCTCAGCCCAAGAACGACTACATCGCTAAGAAAAGGACAGTCTCACCGATAGCGCTAAGCTGATGCCCAGTGAGGCCACAGCCCTCTCTCTGCTCCGGCTGCGTGTCCGTGTGTCACTGGGCAGTGCCGGTGGCTGTCCCAGGCTCTGAGTGTGTATTGACACCAAAGTCAGAGCCCCGAGCCGTCATCCCTTCACGCTCGCTCTGCTGAAGAACGCCCTGGCAGGTCCTTCACCGAGAGCTAATGACTTTGAGAGAGTGACGCAGTCCAGTTCTGGCCAGGTTGTGCCATCCCTGTGATAATCCCAAGCAGAGTCTCCAAACACAGTGGGTGCTGCTGCTGCTGGGAGGATGGGCACCCTGGGGTGCTGGCTGAGGAGTTAATGCAGAAACAAGGCACCACAGAGAAGTTGGACACTGGGTTGAGTGATTCAGGACACGCTGGAAAAGTCCAAGGGTGCAGGGAAGGAACGGGGGGAGAAGAAGACTGAGTTTTAAATAATGTCCCAGGAGGCCGCAGCCCCACTAGATGGGCTCTGGTTTGAGCTTTTCTGCTAGGAAGTCATTCACAAAGGCCTCCACGATGGCAGGGGTGATCTCTTCCACGTCCATCACATACTTGGCCCGGGCCGACATGTCCAGGATGGTGAGCAAAGGGGCAGCCTCGGGCAGGTTGGTGTAATCTCGCAGGGAGTCAGTCATGTCATCCTGAGGTCACCAGAAAGGAGAGAAAACCAAGAAATTTTAAAGAAAGACGGTAGGGAGTCCCCTGGGCCCAGTCTCCCCAGATGGCATAGAAGCAGGACGGCTCTGGCACCCTGAAGAGCAGGCTCCCCTCAAGGAGAGGTGTGCTCTTAGAATGGGGAGCAGGGGACCCTGCCCTGCCTTGGGAATGAGGAGGTTGCTTTGTAAAATTCTCTCTCCGTATCCCCCCCAAAACCACCAGATTAGCATGAATGCAACTTAAGGTGTCCTCTGCTTTTTGAAAATGTGACATCCTTTGATTGCTTATCTTTGCAACCAACTCTCAATTATTTGCAGCCCCACTGTGGATTATCTGAGGCCAATCTAGACTTACTTCTGGAATGTTTTTAAACAGAAACTGCTCACTGCCTTTGCCTTAAGCCGCTGGTTTTAGGGAGGGCACAAGTTGCCCAGCCGGCCAGTTCAGAAAGAGGTTACTTAAACTCTGGGCAAGTTTATACAGGGTTCCTGCCTTCATCTGAAAAGGACCCTGGTAATTTATCAGACATTCCCAGCAGCTGTCCAGGTGAAGTTCCCTAACATCAGACAAAGCCTTATTCAAACAGAAAGGCAAACACAGAAATCCGAGGACAAGGACAAAGGATTTGTAAGGGAGCAAACATCTGAGACTACCTTTCCCTCTGTGGGCTCCCATCGGAGAATAAGAGAAAACGGACTCAACATACCCACCCAGAGGTTGTTCACTATAAAATGCACAAGGTTCCAAACTGAATGGGAAAACCTGAGCCGCCCTGCAGAGAAAGGGCTCGGGATATTCCCAGCCTTAAATGGCGGGAGCTGGAGGTATGAAATTCACACAGCTCACCAGTTTGAGAAAGACACACTCCTTTCTCAAAAGGAAAACCCGTAGGAAGCTTGGTAGTGGTGATGGCTCTCCCCGCCTCCACCCCCGGAAACAGCGAGCGCTTCCCAGCAATGCTGGCTGGCCCAACATCTCTGGCACTCTTCACCCAGCCCAGGCCTTCCTTGGGGGCTAATAACAACTCTTCATGAAACACACAGAAGGGACACCTGGACAAACATTGTGTATCCGATTCCCATCCCGAGGCCCAGACCAAGCCAAGCCTCTGCTGCCTCCCCTCCCAGCACCCTCTGGGCAAACCACGTGGAGATGAGTATCAATGCCTGTTAAGGCTTTGGAAGGGATAACTCCTGCCTGTCAGAGGGGACAGGATCAAGGCAGAAACAAGGGGCCCCCCTTAAACCTGGGTCGGAGTCCTGGGCTCAGTCAGTGCCTGACGTGCCAGCTCCCTGAGCCCACCTCCTGTCCATGTCGCCTTGCTTCACAGATACAGAAATGGAAAAGTCACCACGAGCATTAGCCCAGGTGGCGTGCACAGGAAGAACAGGTGGCCAGGTGGGGAATCAGAGCAGTGGATGACACAGGCTTCTCTATCTGGCTTGCAGGCCCGGAAGCTTTCTTTCTGTGCCTGCCCATCCTCGTCCCTCTAGGTCTAGGCAGGTCATTTGTCAGACCACAGGGACAGAAGGAGAAAGAGCACTGCCTCTGGAGTCACATTGACCTCACGTCAGTCCCCTTTCAGCTACCTGCTTACTGTGTGACTTTGGCAAGTCACTTCTCTGAGCCCAGATCACATCCCCTGCAAAATGGATTTAACCATGCTAACAGGCGAGGCTGATGTAAGGGGCAAACAAGCTGCCAGCACTCCCAGTCCAGCGAACAACGGCCTCCAGGCGGTCCCTCCCCCTCTCTGGCTTCCTCTGTGAAGCAGGACAATGGTTATGTTCCCAGCCAGAGAGGAAGGAGCAAAGGAGCTCTGCAGGTGAAGTGCTTGGCTTGGTGCCTGGTACACAGAAAACCTGCAAATGCCCCCTTTCAGACACATTTCTAAAGCCCCTGCCCCCACCCCACACTCGGCCCTTTCTGTTCTGCACCCAGTTTTTCTCTGGGCCACTCTATAGGGGTTAGAGTTTAATAAATTCAGAGCAGCTCTGCTGTGCTTTGTGTGGAGCTGCTTTGTGTGGAGTGGCTAGTGTGGCCCAAGGCAGGGCCTGTGAACCCCCTTTGTTCCCCTCCACCCCAGGGCTGGGTGGGCGACTGACTTGAGCTGCCTGCGAGAGGGGCCCGGCAGGCCAAGCAGGGGCGCCTACTGAGGAGGTGATGAATGGGTGGTTCAGGGTGTCTGGCCGCTACAGCCTGTCTCCTCTGTGCCTCTCCCGGGATCCAAACGCAGCGTGACATGAGCACTGGGCTCTGACAAACTGGAGGTACGGAGGACACGGACCCAGCGAAGGGGCGGCTGTAAAAAGTGTCTGCTGATACTGGCTTATGGGAGGCACACGGGTTGGGTGGGAAGGTGGCAGAGCATGCGCAGAGCAGGGCACCTGGGGAGGGGGGGAGTAAGCAGAGCGCCTGCGCCACTTGCAAAGAGGCCACGTCTGCGGGGTGGAGGGTCCCACACCTGGGTGGGCCAGGTACCTGCTAGACGTGACGCCACCTAAGGGCCCGCCTTCTCACCCTGTGAAAGGCCCCCCCCACACCCCTCTGCTTGGTCCAGCCCAGGGAGCCTCAGGCCTCACGAGGGACAGTCTGGGGTGCAAGAGACTGGGAATGGCAGCAATTTCCAGCCTCAGCACTCTCCCTGGGTTAGCCAAGCCAAAATCCCTGCAATGGGATAAACCCGCTTGCAGGCTGGTGGGAGGGACTAACAGAGCCGACACTTTGTAAAGCATCAAGGGGCTGGTTCTGACCCAGCGTCAATGGACTACGCCTAGATCTCGGGGGTGTGGCTGCTGCTCTGGTGGGTGGCTTGGGTGGGATCAGCCCTGGAAGGGCCTCCTGCTACTCTGAGGCTCCTCGGTGAGAACCATAGGATGAGGCAGCAGCAGGGGCAGGAAATGGCTCTCCATGGCGGATGACACACCTTTCCTAGCCACATTTGCCTGTGGGCCCTCCCAGAGTCACAGTCATCCCTGGGGCCTGTATCACTCAGGTCCCAGAAGTCCCCAGCTGAGCCAGCCTTGCCAGGGCCCAGCCCTTCCTTCTACTCACCTCCCCAGCTACAAAGAATAGAAGTGGTGCCTCCTCCTCTTTGGCTTTGTACTTGGCAATGATTTTCTCAGCTATTGGCTGAATCAACTGCTTGGCTGCCTCAGACTCTCCGTCATCCTCAGAATCTGTGATGGGGGAGAGAGAAAAAGACAAAAAGGAACACTGGCTTGTGGAACAGAGTGGCACCCCCTGAGCAGGCCTGGGCCCAGGGCTCGAGCTGCAGACACACCCATCTGTGCAGCCCCTGAATGGAAAAGGAACGTCCCCTCAGACACAGGCCATGCCTTCTGCGTGCGCGAGTGTGCTGCACGCCTGTGAACACGTGCACGTGCACGTTCTAGCAGCAAAGCACACTCGCAGTGCTCTCCTGCACCGTTCTCCTGCACCAGGCCTGCCGGGAACAACCCACCTCCCTGAGCAGCACCGATGCCTTCCTCCTTGAACTCCTCACACACCAGGACCTGGGGCCCTGGTGGTTTTTCTCTCGATCACAGAATGAGAAGCCATGACCAGGGACTTCCACCTCCTAGTGAATATGGCAGAAGAACTGGTGGCGAGGGGGTGAGGACTGTGATTCAGTCAGCAGCTTTGATGGTGATGGCAACGTGACCCTGGGACTCGCCTGGGAGGGGTCAGCTGACTGTATAGGAGAGCACCCAGCCGCCCTTTGGGCATCCCTTGCCTCAGTGAAACGGCAGGGCAGGGCAGCCACACGCCGGGCCCAGGGCTCACTTGCAGAAATCCGCACCCAAGAGCAAGATCAGCACCCTCCGGTGGCAAACACAGGGAAGGGGGGAGCTGGCTCCTGCAGAGGGATTTCACCCAGAAATGCCCAAGAGCTCTGCCGTGTGCAGAGATGCCACAGGACACACTCTGAGTCCACACCTAATTCGCTATGTGATTCTGCACTACTGGCTCTTTCTACTTTCATGTCTACAGGTGGCCATGAAGTTCCCAATAGTCCCTGGGTTCAGAATTGTTTCCCAGCCAGCCCCATGGTGTGGCTGTGTGAGCCTGCAGCAGGCAGGACAGCCCCGTGGTGAATGATGCCCCAAGGCCACCTCTAGGTGGGGGCCTTCCTCCCTTAAGTGCAGAACCAGCCAGCACCCTCAGTTTGCTGAAGAACTCCCTTAGGTCTGCATATTGGCTCCTCTCCCGGGGGCCCCAAATCAGACCTCCAGGGAACAAGTACAGGAGCTGCACATGCAAGGCCCCTGGTGAGGTGGGCATGGAAGCGTCTCAGCCACAATCCTACCACAGTCATGGTGAGTCGGAGGGGAGCAACAAGTCCCAAGGCAGAGACTCAGGCAGCCCTTGGCCAACTACTGCTCAGTTTGCAAAAGGAACCAGGGTCATCCCAGGGGGCTGCAGGGAGCCTAGAGTGGATGCTCCTGTGTCCTCCTGCCCAGGCTCAGCACAGCCACCCACTGAGCAGAGAGGGTGGGACAGGACAGCTTAAGAGGTGCAGCTGAGGATGGATGGGTATGTGTGTGTGCATGTGTGCATGTGTGTGTCCTGCAGCCATGGAGCAGTTCATCAGAGCACAGAGATCAGCAGGAGCAACCTAGAGTGAGCCATGGCCAGAGGGGACCCAACCTCCCTCCCAGTTGCTGTGTGCAGCCCCGCCTCTTTCCAACAATGGGTCTGTTCAGGGGGGCCCAGGGCACCCTCCCAGCAGACCTATTCTGCCCAGCTGGCAGCCGGGGAGCAGGAGGAAGGCAGGCAGCGGCAGCTCCCAGAACACCTCCCACAGGGGCGAACCATGAATAAATCATTGGGGTCAAAAGCAAAGCTGCTGGGAAGAGACAAAGGCCCAGGCTGCACTGTTAGTGACAGGAATAAGCTGCAGGGACAGGCATCTCCCAAGTGTGGTCTATCCTGTCCCGTGTCCTCCCATTGGGACCCCACTGAGCTTCATACCTACAAAAAGGACGAGGCAGGGGCCCTCGTTGAGCTGCACAGCGTTGGAGTCGGAGAGCTCCAGCACGGGCTTGGGGTGCCACGGGAACTCCCTGCAGTCCTCGTCGTTGAGCACCTCCACCCGGCCCTGCCGCGTGATCACCTCGCCCTGTGGGTCCAGCACGATGAGCGTGGGGATGCCTGCAAGGGACAGAGCGTGTGTGGCCACCAGCCTGGGACAGCAGGTCCACCCAGCAGGAGGGGCCAGCTCTCACCCCAGCACACTGGCCAGGCCAGCACACCGTACAGGTTCACAGTTAAGACTGCAGGTCTGGAACCGGAAAGCCCTGGGCTGAATCCAGGCTGAGAGCCCGGAATTCCCTTGGTCTGTGTGTGACCCGAGCAAGTTACTTTGCCCTCCTGGGCCTCAGCATCCTCGGCTGCAACCTGGTGAATGTGCTGTGGTTCCTGCCTTATCCTGCTGCCCACAGATCGATGAGGGGGGGGCATTTAAAGAATTTGGCACAGGGTCTTGGCACATCAGAGCAATTGATCACTGTTGGCATCCTAAAGAGATGCCAAAGACACAAAGACACGCCCCCATATGCGGAGAGTGCAAAATTGAACTGAGGTAGTGGAATAACCCCTACAGTGTATTCGCTATAGATACACAACCAGCACAAAGCCACTGATGCAACCAGAGTCCTCACATCGGCTGTGATGAGCACAGGAGACCCAGTGCAGAGGAAGAGCCTGGGCTGGGGCAGCAGGACTGGCGGGGAGGACAGCTGGCTGCAGCCCTGCTGCCTGGGGAGGCTCTGAGGGGGACACAGCACAGAGGAAAGAGTACATTGGGGCCCCAGGTAGGGGTAAGAAGGCAACAGGAAGCTCGCCTGCAAACCACCTGCACCCCAACCACAAAACGGCAAATGAAAACTCAGAGGACACCCTCTCCTAAGTTAAAGCCACATTTGGGGTTCCCACCTCCCCACTTTTTGTACCCTACTCCCCACTGCTTCTCCTCTAGCCAGGGCTTCACCCCCACCAACCACAGCCCAGAGTCAGCCCCAGCCCTGCCCCCTGGGGACATAATGTCTCTCCAATGGCAACCACTCCCCTCCCCCTACACTCTCTAGAGCCTCTCCTCCCGGGGCCAACCAGAGCTTGCATTTTATATGAAAAGCCAGAGCAATTTAATATTTATAGATTCCAAAGTATTCGGTCAGTAATTTGCTCCACTGACATTTTACTTCTCTGTGGGGGAGACGCCGAGGTACCAGAAATGTGGCCCTGGTGTTCTGTAACCTGCCACGGCAACGGGCACAGCAGGCTGGCAGTGGCGGGCCTGGTGCCAAAGGATAAACGATCCATCATGTTCACACCTATTATAAGAAGTGGCTGGACGTGGCAGGAAACAGGTCTGGAGAGAAATGGGCTCCAGAGGACTGCCACTCCCACTGCATCACACTCCAGCCACAGCGCTGGGGCCTTTAACACGTGCTCAGCGCTGGACAGGACCCCCGAGAAGGTGTGCATCAGGGCATTTCCAGCCTCATCCTAAGAGATGCACTTTCTCCCTGGGAGGCCTGGGCCCCATCAGGTGTGTGCCCATCTCCGAGGGTCAGGGGCTGGGCTTGGGGCAGCAGCCTGAAGGGGACCTGGCCAGCCTGCTACAAACACGTGCCCCTCCATTGCCACTCCCTGATCTCAAAAACGTGTTGGTGAGGTTCTTTTGGCAGGGCTTGGGCGCTGCTGACACTGAGCACTAGTGAGTGTGGGGTGAGCTGGATGGAGCCTGCCCACCGCCATGATCAGACACAGCAGCAGGCCTGGGTACCCCCGGCTGCAGATGCCGCGCCTGTCTATGGAGGGCAGGCTGGCACAGAGCACAGCGAGGGGAGGAGAAGACGAAGGCAAGAAGCTCACTCCCAGTCCAGTGCTGCACTCTCTCCAAGTGACTACTCTAAGGGGCTTCTCTGCTACCGTGGCCACAGCCTCTTTCACGTCCATGCCTGTGGGGCCCAGGACAGCAGGGAGGGGCACGGAGCCCCCACCTTGCTGCTGAGGAGTCTGCAGCTGATTCCACCAAGGAACAGCTCCTCTGGGCCTGGGTCTAAGAGCCCAGGACACTGGGGTACACAGGGTCGGAGACCACGACAAGCAGAAACCTACTCTATGCAATAACTGCAGTTAGACGTGGACTCAAAGAAGCCACCCGTTTTGGGCACCTGGACAGGTGAAAGCATCTACATCCACTGTGCCCCTCAGCTAGACTTGGTTAGCTTGTCCTAGAAAAGGGATGTTGCCTGTGCTGTGTATCTGCTCTGTGCTTGGCACAGCTACCTGGCCAGGCTACCCAGCCAGCCAGTGGTCCCACTGGGACAGGACACTTGGTCTGCCTGTTGCAAAAGCTGCTGCTCTTTCTACCTGACTTTGTTGGGGCTGTCACAGTGCCTGGGGTGGCGACTCTCTTAACTAGGACAGTGGATGGCCCCTGTATCTGTAGCTTTCTTTCTGCACCACCCACCACCCTCTACTCTCGGGGGAGGAGGCTGAGACTGCAGGCACCTCGTCCTGTCTGTCCACATCATGTATTCCTGCTACCCTTCCCTTGAAGCAGGTTCTCCAAAGTAGATAGTTTTAAAGACAATATAGGGCAAAGCCTCTAAAACAGGAAACTTACAGGGAATGGTGAATTTCTAATTGATGCCTTTATATAAAATAACTTTCACACCAGCCAAGGGCCTTTGTGGAGGGGATGAAAAGGAGCAGCCATCACTGCTCTGCTGAACGTGTTTCCCAGTGTGGGTGGCTGGGGTGGCCGGGGGAAAGCACAGCTGAGATTCCAAGGAAGATCCAGGCAAGTCACTTAATCTCTCTGAGCTGCATTCCCATAGCTGACAAACAGGGACAGTGACAGTTTCCTACCTTATGTGGCTGTTGTGAGGAATAAGCAAGATATATGTGTAAAATGCTTTTTAGCAGAGTAGTTGGTATACAGTAAGTGTTCCATGAGTATTAACTATTATTGTAGATCAGTTCATTACTTTTAAAAATCATCCCTAAGTTGATTACTTGGCTCATGAGAAGGCAGAGGTCCAGAAGACTGGGACCTTGCTCTAGTGAGATCAACTGAAACCTCCATGCTGGGCTGCAAAAACTTAGCTAAAGAAACAGAAAACAGAGACAATGTCAACACCACAGTGAGAGTTCCAGTAACAGTGTGATGTCTGTCAGTGTGGGGTTGGTGTGCTTTTATTTCCACCATCCCAAGCTTAACTTTTGGGCTTAGATCATATACTCTATGTTCCTAGAGAGGGCTCAGCCCCACGTCCCCTGCCCCGAGACACGAGCAGTGCCTGAGAATCCCTCTCACCATCTCCCTCGAAACACAGAGGGATAGAATAAGGCCTAAGAAGTCAGCTCCACACTCCTTCCTCTTGAGAGGAAACTATTTGTGAGTATTAAAAACAATCTCAAAGCCATGCATAAAGAGACTGTCCACAGTTTAGTTTGGTGGCTTTTCTACTCCCAAGGAAACAGGGAGTTGTGGAGGAGGAGGGGAGGTAGGGGGCTGGAGAAGGAGCCAGGCAGGGCTGTGACCCAGCCTTCTCTCCGTGTCTGGATGGCAACATGACCTGAGGGGGCTGGGAGCAATTCCCCAAAGACTGCTGGGAGCTGGGAGGAGGAATGGCAGGAAAAGCAGGTGCCAGACCAGGAAGGGCAGGTTAGGGCACATCAGCAGGCAGAATATTATGCGCTCATGAAAATGGTCGTTGTGAAGACTGTAGCAACTTAGAAAACGTTTGCACTATTTTTCTTTTTCTTTTTTTGAGACAGGGTCTTGCTCTGACTCCCAGGCTAGAGTGCAATGGTGTCATCATAGCTCACAGCAACCTCAAACTCCTGGGCTCAAGCAATCCTCCTGTCTCAGCCTCCCAAGTAGCTGGGACTACAGACATGTGCCACCATGCCCGGCTAATTTTTTTAAATTTTTAGTAGGGACAGGGTCTCACTCTTGCTCAGGCTGGTCTTGAACTCCTGGGCTCAAGCAATCCTCCTGCTTCAGCCTCCCAAAGTGCTAGGATTACAGGCATGAGCCACCTCACCTAGCCTGTACTACACTGTTAAGTAAAAAATGCAGAACATACAGTTCTGTGATTTATGTACATCACAACCATGCATGTATGTGGGCAGAGGGCAAAAGGGACACAGAAAAGTGAGAACAGTTGTGCTGGGAAGCAGGAAGGTAGGTAAGAGAGAGAGACATATATTTGGGTTTTCTTAATTGGCATCATAATTAATGCATTAACATAAGATGAAACTCAGAACTGAAGGGCAAGGCCGGGCATGGTGACTCATGCCTGTAATCTTCATCCTTGTGGCTCCTCCAAACTTTCCCTTGCCTAGAGAGTCGAGGAGAGGAAGAAAGCAGCTGGTGAGGATGGTGAGGCTCGGACAAACCCCAAGGAAGGTTACAGGGTGGACCTGGACATTCTTAAACTCAGCTGGTGGGTCCAACAGCTGCCCAGGCAGGTGCCTGTGTCAGGGGACAGGCATCGAAGACATTTATGGCAACCTTCCCATAATACAGAAAATCTAGAAACCACCATCTATCAACAGTGGAGTAGATAAATAAATCATGGTACAGTCATACAATGAAATGCTTTTCAGCACCAAAAATAAATGTACTAGGTATAAATATCAACATGGATAAATCATGAAAACATAATGTTTAGTGAAAAAAGTTAGTAGTAAAATTGTATTACAGCATGTCCGAATTTTAAGCCAGATTCTAAAAGACTCAGCCAGTAATACTATATATTATTCATAGGTTCACATACATATGCGGTGAAAATGTGCAAACAGATTATGAAGACACACATTAAGCCCACAGGAGCATTTCCCCAGGGACAAGGCAGGGGCAGGGAGCAGAGTGAGGACGCCTCACCTTTGGGGTGACACTCCCCTTCACTCATACTTTACATACCTGGGAAAAATGTCAATTCTGAGTGGCAGCCACATGGGCGTTGATTACATCTCTCACTGTCCTTTCCTGCCTTTCTCCTTTCTATGCTCTCAAAATTAAAACAAGACATGCAGAGCAGAACCCCAAAGCTGCTGGGCAGCCCCGGCCTGCCCTCCTCAGGCCCATGTGCGGCTCCCAGTGGCCTGCACCAACCCTTTCAACACTGACATTTGCCTGCAAAAAATACCAAAATCCGCCCCTTGCTCTCTACTGATGGAAACATACAATTTGCAAGTGTTTTGTTTTTATATAAACAGATTCTGTCTCAAATCCATTTTTTGAAAGGGGCAAGGAAGAGGGCAAAGGAAGGGAAAGAGAGGAGAGAGGAGGGAGATAGAAGAGGAAGAAAGGAAAAAGGGAAGGGGGGGAGAAAGCACAGGAGGACAGGATGAGAGAAAGAGAAAAACAGAGATGATGCCAAGAGAGCGGAGGGCCCTCACCCCAGGCCTCCCAGCCACCAGGCTAAAGCCGCTGCCCGCCCCCCATTCCCGACCCTGCCCCTCTGGGCCCCACACAGCCCTGAAGCCGTCTGTGCTGCCCAAAGGCGGAACAAAGCCAGCTGGGGCCCCTAGCCCAGGGGAGAAGGGGCTCTAAGCCGCCCTGCAAAGAGCACAGTTCTCTGACAGCCCAGGATTACTTAGACAATTGCAAATGGGATTTGCCTTTTGCCAAATGTGTCTAAATGGTTTCCTTAGAAAGGCAATTTTACACAGCGTATAGGGCTACAGATTCTGCAGCCTGCACAAAGCACTCGGAGCAGGAGGCCTGAGGGCTCGGGGACGCCCGCTACTCAAGTGAGATGGAGGAAACAGGTAGAGGCCGAACACCCAGTCCATGGTGAACTCCAGTGGTCTGGTGAGCACGGTGGGTCACACAGTATGGCGAGGTCCAGAGCACAGAAGGGAGCCAGCCACCAGGCTGCCAACAGCAACAGGACTTTTGGCCTGGCCAGCCTGGGGCAAACGCCTCACCAATGCTGCAGGTCCTGCCGCCCTGTGAAAGGGGTGTCTCCGAGGCACACCTCCACATCCTGACTAGCCCCACCCCACAGACACCGCAGCAAACCGTCAGCATTTGCAAGGCCTCCTTCACTCTGCGTGGTGATACCTGGGACCCAGGGACTTCTAAGTCCAGCTCCCAACACACTCATGGAGTCCGGGTTCTTCCTGCATGCCTCACTTTCATCTGAGCTTTCAGGAGAACACAGGTCTGCTCTTACATGCTTCAATACACATATCGATGCGACTGTCAGATCAAGCTAGACCTTCCCATGAGGACAAAGACAGGCCAGGTGGAGGTGCTCACCTGGGTGCAGGAGGGGAATGTCCCTGGGACTGCTCTGTAAAAGAGCCTTCATCACAACACGCCAGGAGGAAAGACAGAAGAGTGAGAGCCCCATGTATGGACAGTCACGCAGGGGCCGGAGCTCTCCGGGGGACAGCCCTGCAGGACCGCTGAAGACAGACACCCAGACAGCCAGAAACCTGCAATGACTCTGTGTGTGTGTCCGCGTGAGTATACACATACATATAAACACATCAGCTCAATGATTTTGGCTGAAGCCACAGAAGCTCCAAAATACTCAGAATTCAGTAAAAAATAACTATCAGAGTTTTGAGATGCTATAAAGAGTATGAAAGAACACGCAGTTCCTTCAATTTCAAAAGTATTTAGGGTTAGGCTGGCAACATTTAAATATCCTTAGAGGCAAAGAAAACCAAAATCTAATCAAGGGATGGCAGGGCCGAGGGAGGAGCTGCCAGTTTCTAAGACTGGCAGAATCCAGAAATGACACCAGTCAAGCCAGCGATGCGAACTACAAGGACCGTGAAAGTGAAACTGCCATCTGCTTGGAGGGCAGGGACACAGCACCACGAATAGGGCTACCAGTGCAGACTGAGCGCACACGGGTACTCACACAACCTCTGTGCACTGACAATATGCTTCCAAAATGGCATCATTGGAATGACAGAATTACTTCCTTAGTAAGTGAGGATCTTTCAAATCTAGAAGATCTATAGAATTAAGTTTAGAAATACAACTGAAATTCATGGCATTAATGTTTTTGCGTGTCAAGAAGTCCATGCATGCAGCTAGGTGCAGTGGGTGTCTATCCCTGTAGTCCCAGAACTTTGGCAGGCTGAGGCAGGAGGATCGCTTGAGCCCAGGAGTTCAAAGTGACAATGAACTACGATTGGGCCACTGAACTCCAGCCTGGGCAACAGAGGGAGACCCTTTTACAAAAAAATAATAATAATAATAAAAGAAAAGTTGAAACCCTACTAATAGTGCTGCCACATTTAAGAGAATCTAAGAATCACCATATTTATATTTATTTTACTGGAGTTAGTAGGCTTACTTTTTTTTTAGACAAGGTTTTACTGTGTCACCTGGGCTAAAGTGCAATGGCATCATCATAGCTCACTGCAACCTCAAGATCCTGGTCTCCAGTGATCCTCCTGCATCAGCCTCCAAAAGCAGCTGGGACTATAGGCACATGCCACTACGTTGGCTAATTTTTCTATTTTTTGTAGAGACAGGGTTTTGCCTCTGCTCAGGCTGGTCCTGAACTCCTGG
This sequence comes from Mirza zaza, assembly GCA_008750895.1. Lineage (NCBI taxonomy): Eukaryota > Metazoa > Chordata > Mammalia > Primates > Cheirogaleidae > Mirza > Mirza zaza. The sequence continues at coordinate 45,262 of VSMD01052617.1, forward strand.
CCTCAAGCACTCCTGCCTCTTCCTCCCAGAGCGCTGGAATTACAGTGTGTGAGCCACCACGTTCAGCTAGTAGGCTTACGTAAAGATTTGGAAACCATTTTTTGTCCTTTGAGGAACTATTGGAAAGGTTTAAATCAGTTTAAAATGTTTAAAAGAGTTGAATTAAGTTTGTAAGTGGGACCCAATGGACCTCTAACAAGAAGCTTCTACAATTTCCTAGACATATGAACAGAGTTACGAAATTCAAAAATCAACATTAAAAGTTTAAGTGAAGTCTAGGATGTTTTATTTTAATTTGTATTTTAATAAATCAAATGTGAATTTTAAAACCAAAGTAAACCCCTGGGTCATCTCTTCTCCTTACAAAAGGTTGCTAAGAAATTCACCTCCGCTGCCACGCTGTGGGATTCTGTGTCCAGCTGAAGGGCGGGGGTGGGGAGGCCGGCCCACAGGGACACACTAGATGTGGCAGGAGACAGCAGCCTACGAAGCCCCCATGCTTGACTCCTGGCTCCTCTGCAGTGGGATGTGGAGGCCAGAGGGGCCTGGCTTTCCTCCAAATCAGGACGCCTGGAGGGACTTGGGGATCTGCAGGCCAATGCTATACATCTTTAGACGAGGCAAGAGGCCCAGAGAGGGGAAGCGACTGGTTTGGAGCCACACAGCTGCTTAGTGGCAGAGCTGAGATCAGATCCACTAATGGACTCTACTTTCCTCCAAGCCCCATGTTCCCCTGGGAGCAGAGACTGGAGGTGGCTTGGAGGGCACGGATGGGGAGGGGGCTATTGTAGATCTGAGGCAGCACAGCCCCCCGCCCCAGGCCACTGCTCAGGGGCCTGCCCTGGGTACCCCCTGTCACACCCTCTGCTGCCCTGTCTCTGCCCCCTGCCAGAGGGCAGGTGCAAGTTTCCTTTCCCCTTAGTGCCTACACGCGTGCTTACTGCCTGTCTTTCCAATAGAGCATCAGCTCCATGAGTCTGGGGCCTTTGTCTTTTCACTTCATGAACAGCTAAGCTCTGGGCATACAGCTACATTTTTTTTTTTTTTTTTTGAAACAGAGTCTCGCTTTGTTGGCCAGGCTAGAGTGAGTGCCGTGGCCTCAGCTTAGCTCACAGCAACCTCAAACTCCTCGGCTCAAGCGATCCTCCTGCCTCAGCCTCTCGAGTAGCTGGGACTACAGGCATGTGCCACCATGCCCGGCTAATTTTTTCTATATATATGTTAGTTGGCCAATTAATTTCTTTCTATTTATAGTAGAGACGGGGTCTTATTCTTGCTCAGGTTGGTTTCAAACTCCTGACCTCGAGCAATCTGCCCGCCTCGGCCTCCCAGAGTGCTAGGATTACAGGCGTGAGCCACCATGCTACAGCTGCATTTTGTTCAGTAAATACATGAACAGGAGGCCCCTGGTACCCTCGGAGAGGGGAGTATTGGCTCAGTGCTGGGCCTGGAAGGACAAGCAGTGAAGTGGCATCCCTGAACTCTATGAGAGCAGGGACCATGACTTCCTCATGCTGGTGTCCCTCACCAGCAGGAGACCTGACCCATGCTAGGAGCCAGGAAAGCTGGGGCAATGGGAGTGTCTTTTCAGAATTTTGATGTCTGGGAGGAAAGAAAGAGGAACAGCAGCTGTTGTGGACCAAGTGTCTATGTCCCCCTGCAAAATTCAAATGTTGAAGCCCTCACCCCCAATGTGGCCATATTTGGAGATAGGGCCTGTGAGGAGGTGTTACATGAGATCCTACAGGTGGTGTCCTGATCCGACAGGGCTGGTGTCCTGATCCGACAGGGCTGGTGCCCTTGTAAGAAGAGGCAGAGAACTCCAGAGCTGGCTCCTTCCATTGCGTAAGGACACAGTGAAAAGGTGCCATCTGCAAACTAGGAAGAGGGCCCTCCCCTCACTGGCACCTTGATCTTGGACTTCCCAGGCTCCAGAACTCAGTCCCAGCAGACTGAGACAGTCCCTTTGTTCCTTAGAGTAATGGTTTTTTTACAGCTAAGAGAGGCCTGAGCATACCGTGGGGTGGAGAAGAAGCTAATATATATAGAGAGACGAGGGGGCGAGGAAGAGATGGAAAAATGGAAGAGGTAAGAGCAAGACCCCAGAAGAGCAAAGGTAGAGCCTTAGAAAGTAGGGAAGATACTGCTGGCAAGAACGAGGGAAAGGGACACATGAGTAACAGGACCTGGGGAAGTAGCAGGGACGTCTCGCAGCAGAAGGGGGCTCAGAAGGAGTTTAGGAGAGCAGGTCTGCTGGGGAGAGAGGTGGAAGAGGAGCAGGGAAAGGGACGAGTCACCAACAGGGAGGGAGGTGCCGGCCTCTATATCCCCCACCTCTCTGCTTCCAGGGGTCCGGCCTTTGCAAGGCTGCAAAGCCATGTTCTCAGCAACCCCACCCACCACAGGCCATGCATTTCCTTCCGTTTGGTGGTCAGAAGCAGTGGGAGGCAAAAAGTTGCCTGAACTTGTACTTGTGAGAAGAATGCTGCTGACTGGTAACATCAACCTAAAATGCTGCATAGGAGCTTAGTGAAAACATGAGTTACAGACTCCCCCCACCACCACCCCCACCAAGATTCTGGAGAGCGGAAGACAGTAAGTGGCAATGAGAGGCTGGGAGGCCTGATGTCAGGCAGCGTGGCAGCGAGCCCCAGCCTGAGGCCTGGTCACAGCGTGTGCTCCATGTGTCCATCAGAAATAGCAGCAGACAATCTGCCTCTGTGATTTCTCTTCCAGACCAGCTTTAAGTGTCATGACTGCACTGATCCGCCCTTATTCAAAACTTTCAAAAGCCTCCAAAACCCCGAAGGGTTAAGTCCAAGGGCGCCAGCATGGTGCTCAAGGCTCTCTGTGATGTGGCCTCATCAGCCCTATCCCCTACTCTGTCCCTATGGCATACCATGGGCAAGCCTGTTCTGCCCTTTGTCCTGAAATATCCCAAACCCCTTATCTAAACCCTGCCCAGTCTGTAAAGCCCTGCTCCAGAACCACCTCCTCCAGGAAGTCTTCCTAGGCCAACACCCTCTAAGCCAGAGTCTCCTCTGAACTCAGATTCTTCCATTAAATGAAGCCCCGAGAAGGATTCAGAGGCCAAGCTCAAGGGGTCAGAGAGGTCATGTAAGCAACAGGCACAAACCGCCATGCCAGGGAGAATGAGAAAGCAGGAGGTGGGAGCTGGAAAAGATGACAGTTCCAAACTGAAGGGAGACTAGAGCAGATGGCAGGTGAGCCAGCAGGAGGGGCCAGGTGTAGGAGTGGCCAGCAGAGGACACTCACGGTGGGATTCAAGCTCTGGCTGAACCCCACATTGTTCTAATGTGGCTTGGCTGGCTGCTGGCCAGGGCTCAGGCTCCCCAGATCAGCTTTCTGATCCTTGGCTTAGGGCTCCTTGAAGTTGGGGGCCACGTACGTACAGCTTGTCACCACACTGCCAAGGCCTCAAGAGACCAAAGAAACAAGTCTCTGAAAATTCCCTGTTCTCATCCCTCAGTTGTGGTTACCCGCTTTCTGGCTGGCTGGGCCCCACCTAACAACCACGGCCCCTTCGCCTGCTGGAGAGGCAGAAGGAAGAGAGCCCTCCTCTGCCGTCTGCCTCAGGCACATACAACAACTATCAATCTGGCTTTTTGCACCGGGCCAACATTTTACAGGAAGGCCCTTCTACCCTCTGCCACGTGGCCAAAGCACACGTGGAATATCGAAGGGCTCCTGTTCTCTGCTGTGCCGCCCGCTCTCCAGGGTGACTTGGAAGCCTCTGAGCATAGCAGAAGCCCAGGCTGCGACCCCTAAACTGGTTGTGGAGTAGAAAGGCCGTCCTTTGCTAACTTACTAGTTCCAGGTGACCCCACGGCCTTAGCATGGACCTCTAGCAATCCTGTATCACACAGGCCCCCACTTCCGGGGATGAATTCTCCACCTCAGAGAGGGAAAGATTTTGCTCGATCAAGGACGTGTTGTCTGGGATGAAGATGCCTATGCATGCAGAGGCTCCTGACCAGGCACAGAGGCCGAGTGAGGCCAGCACCGGCCCTGAGCTTCTAAGTGGAGACAAATGGCCGTCTTCTAAGCCCTCGTGCAAAATGGGGAGCAACACTTTTTAGTTCCTCACACTCTGCTCTTCAGCTATTTCCCAGGGTCGTCCTGTCCACTCAAGGGCAGCACTGGGCCGCCCTCCCAGTCCTTTCCCACGGAGCTCAGGGCAGGGAGGATTGAATGGTTAGTTGGAGCTCAGGAGACGGAATCCTATGCATTTAAATCTACTGCTTCTTTTCCAAAAAGGATTTGAGGAAGCTTTAAAAATGCCACATAATATAATCCAATAAAAATAGATGAAAATATCACCCTGAGGGGAAAGCAAGGAGGGAAGAGAAAATGAAGCCAGGGTCAAGGTCGTGCATAGAAATGGTAAGTTTTGCAAAATTGCTAAAGGTAGTTACAAATTCAGCTGAATTTTCTAGGGACTGAAAAATTAGGAAGAACTGTGGTCCATAATGAAATTCAAAGTACACAAAAAAATTAAAACACCAAAGCCCATCACCAGCTCGAGAGATGCCCAGCCTTTTACTATAAGATAATTTCCTGAGAATCAATTCCTGCAACTGGGATTTCTAAATTAAAGGTTTTATAGATTTTTAAGGCCTCTGGTGTATAATGCCAAATTGCTCTCCAGAAAGGTGGTCCTGATTCATGCTCCTACTAGCAGTGTGCTCCCTTCCCTACACTAGGCACTATCGCTTTGCATGTGTGTGTGTGTGGGGGGGGGGTCCGCAGGGTAGAAGTGGGGTAAGAGTTCTTTGCAAATGTGACAGATGTAAATGCAGTGTTTTTATCTGTAAATCATGAAAACAAACTATGCTGAATGTTTTCCGTATCCATTACTGATGGTATGTATTGGGTAAGTTGCCTGCCTCTTACCTTATACATACTTTCTACTCAATCATTTTTTTTTCTCTCTCTCTCTCTCTTTAAACTGATGCTGGAGAGAGTTCTACTTCCTATGAAGGATATTGATTCTTTGCCATGCATGTTGCTAATATTGTTGGTTGCCTTTGTTTAAGCTTTTCGACATTCAAAAGTTTAGCTTTTTTAGGTAGTAGAATCAAATTTTTCCTTTTCTTTTTCTGAGTTCATCAGTCAACAAACATTTGTTACAAGCCTATTCTGTGCCTCCCATTGAAACTTCTGAATTTTATTGAGAAAAGAGAGGTTAAGTAATCAGCAAGGCCACTCAGCAGCAGGGGGTGGGGACCAGAGCTGGGGTGTTGGTATCAGTGAACATGGAAAGAAATAAAACAGGAAACCATGCCGTGGGCAAAGATGCGGGAGGGTCCAGGCCTGGTAGGAGGAGGACTGTTGCTATTCTTGGCCTGCACCTCCAAGACACCTCCAGAATCACCGTGAGGTGGGCGCTAAGGGCCAACCACGTCACAGAGAGTCACACTTCGCATACATTTGTACACACACACACACACACACACACACACACACACACACACACACACACACAGGGGCTGGTAGGGGGATAAGAGAGGCCAGAATATGACCAAGGGGCCTTTGTTCTTTTTCTTCTAAAAGGAAAAGCAAAGATGGGGCGAGCCCGGGTGCGCGGGCTGCCAAGGAGCCGCCACAGGGAGCCGGGGCTCGCATGCCTACCTTGGATTCCATACAGCCGGTTGAGGCGTGACCGCCGGGCCTCGTCAGTGTAGGGGACAGCGAGCCAGGGCATCTCACTGAAGTACTGTTTGAATGACTCCTCTGACCTGCAGAGATACACACGGAGAACAAGGCTCTGGTATCCCCGGCCGCACCACCACCACCACCACCAGACCTTTTCTACCTTCCACCGAGCACCCAGAGCCGGGGCTCTCACTGCCGTGCTCTCAGACGCCAGGCAGTGGGAGTGTGTTACTCTACCCATTCTGGTGTCCACCAGGAGCAAATGCCTCCACACAACAGGGGATCCCAAACCAAATGCCAGGCCATTTTAACAGCCCACACGCCCACATCCTACCAACTGAGCTCATGCCCAACTTTTCATGTGCCAACACAGGCAGGTCTCACTTTTCTAAGGAGCTTAGATGTATACAGCTACGGGATTCCCAGGGAGATTTCTAATTTGTGCAACCAACCTTATACCTATGATTCCACAAGTAAGAAACTGTAGAAAAAACAAATCTACTCAAGCGATAGAAAGTAGATCATGAGTGTCCTGAGGCTGGGGTTTGGGGGTAGGGACTGACCAAGATGGAGCACAAAGGAACCTTCTGAGTGATGGAAATGTTCTGTATCTTGACTATGATGATGATTACCTGGGTACATGTATCAGTCAAAACTCACTGAACTGTATACCTGACATGGATGCATCTTATTGTACATAAATTATGCTTCAATAAAGTTGATGTCGTTTAAATCCTTATAAAAGTGATCGTGCCACCTGGCATGTCTTCCCGCTGATACAGGGAGCTTCTAGTGGAGCAGAACCATGGACCCATAAACCTAGCACAGGACAGTGTGGATGTCAAAGACACAACAACGTGCAAAATGCCCTCATTGTGTCAGTCCTTCAGAGACCCTTAAGAGGCAGAAGTGCCTGGTGACTCAGCCTAAACTGGGTTGGAGTTGATGAGTGAAGCCAGAGATAGAGGGCAAGAAACAGAGGGAACTGAGGCTAAGAGGACCTGAGGTAGTCCAGGAAGAATGTCTGCCCAGCTTTGTCTGTGATTCTTCGTCCTTATGCATTTGAATAGCCCCAAAGTCTGTGGCCAGAGCTAACAGAAAGATTGCATAGCCATCCAAGACAGGGGTCACATGGCTTTCATCTGTGGCCCTTTCCCATCCTCCTCCTTCCACATCTTCTCACCGCAAACTAAAATGATGAACCAATCAGAAAACACACCCTAATCGCAAATTACCCAGGCCTGAATTACAACATACCCAGTATTTATAGCAGGAAGAGGTTTCTCTCGGCTCCCCTTCAGACAATTAAATGAGTAAATGTGAAATGTATCTGCCCTTCTGCCAATACTCCCAGATATGTTTTCCTCTATCCCTATTTCCCAGCCCTACAATGAGGAAGTAAGAAATGCAAGATGAAAGACATGGATGTCAGCCACCTACGGAAACAGGGAGCGGCCCTGCCACTTCACCGCACGCCTTACCTGTCTGCACTAACAAAGATGATCTCAAAGTTCTGGCCTGCCTCCTTGATCTTCCGGTAGGATTCCACCAGGACCCGGGTGAGGCTTCGGCAGGGTGGACACTGGAAGGCAAGAATGGGCCCCTGCTGCGTGACGTGCCTTCTCCATTCCCTGGCTGCTCACCGTTAGAGCCCAGGCAAGCTAGACCCACATAGGACTGGGATGGCAAAGCCCAGTTTATAAAAGAGGCAGACATGAACTTGCCTCTCTGAATGGTGAGCATCCAGCAAAGCCGCCTCCCCACCCCACGCAGCGTGCCAGTAGGCAGCCATTAAACAAACTCCTGTAGGGACCATTAGAAGTCTTACCCGAATGGAATATCCTTATAGACTCATCAAAGGAAGATATTTTTTTTTTTTTTGAGACAGAGTCTCACTGTGTTGCCCGGGCTAGAGTGCCATGGCATCAGCCTAGCTCACAGCAACCTCAAACTCCTGGGCTCAAGCGATCCTCCTGCCTCAGCTTCCCAAGTAGCTGGGACTACAGGCATGCGCCACCATGCCCGGCTAATTTTCTTCTATATATTTTTAGTTGTCCAGCTAATTTCTTTCTATTTTTAGTAGAGACAGGGTCTCACTCTTGCTCAGGCTGGTTTTGAACTCCTGACCTTCAGTGATCCTCCCGCCTTGGCCTCCCAGAGTGCTAGGATTACAGGTGTGAGCCACCGCGCCTGGCCAGGAAGATATTTTCTTGATGCTATTATCATTATAAATATAAGCACTATTGCACGCCAATATTGCATCAGGCACAGGAGAAGGCCAGAAGGCCAGGAAATTCCTGCCTGGGCAGTCTCGCCTCCAGAAGCCAACCACAACTTGGCTTGGTGGTGACATCACTGCTTCCTTCTGTCTAGACTAAAGAGGGACCAAACACTCACCCAATGTGCAGAGAAATAGACTCCCACGTGAGACCCCTCCAGGCTGCTGCTCTCCAGGGACTGCCCGTTATTTCTAAGCAAGGGCCCTGCAATGACTTCCCTGAAGGGTTTAGGTCCCCAAGGGAATTCCAGACCTGAAACAGGCAACAGATGGTGAGAATGTTAAGGCTCTTCATCAAGGCCTGGGACCCAGGAGGCCTCAGAGCTGTAGGCATGACAACTTTATCATCAAATGGTGTTTGTTAACAAATCTACAGGATCTGTAGCTAACACAGCCACCGTAGAGCCCTCCTTACCCTCAAGGCAGTGCTTCCTAAACCTGAATAATCATAAGGTCCATCACCTGGGGCTTTGGAAAAGTACGATGCCCAGGTAGTACCCCAAATCTCGAGATCCAGGGACAGGGTGAAGAGGTATGTTCAAAACAAAACAGACTTCGCAGGTAACTCTGGTAATGGTCAAGGTTTGAGAATCGTTGTCTCAGGAATTAACCCTGTGTTCATTTGGTCCCAACCCCAGAATTTCAGTGGTTCTCAATTGCATTTTAGAATCAATTGGGGAATTTTAAAACGTGATACTCCTGGGCCCCATCCCCAGAGATTCTGAGTCAATTGGTCTGGATTGGGGCTCTGGGAATCAAATGAAAATTCAAGTCTAATAAAAAGAAAGCGCAAAACCCACTCCATCCAGATGGTCAACATTCTGATGACACATAAGCACCAGGCAGGAAGAGGAAGTGATATCCTCCCAGCCCAACTGAACAGTGTTTTCTCACAGGGTGGTCCACTGACCACTGCCTCAAAATCGCCTGGGGGGTGGAGTGGGAGGGAGAAGCAGACTAGTTAAAAATGCAGGGGGCCAAGCCCACCCTGCAACAAAAGAATCGAAATTCCCTGGGAGTGGGGCCAGGGAACCTGCGTTGTTAACAGTCTTCAAGGGTGTGTGTGTGTGTGTGTGTTTAAATTTGAGAAGGTACAGACTTGGTTCCATCATGCCCTGGTTCTTACTGAGGGCAATTTTTTGGAGCAGGTGAAATTTTTACTGGGAAAATTTGTGAGCAGGGTTGAATCTTCTCATTGGATCAATAAATGAGGGAGGGGAGAGTGTATTACCTTTTATCACTCCATGCAAGGGGGAAAGAAGCCGTCCTTGGACAGCCACTGAGCAGTGATGAGAACAGCCTACCTGGTGCACGGCCAGACAGCCAGCAAGGCCAAGGCCAAGGCCTTGCAGGGCTCAGGCAGCACCAAGAAATGAGGTGCGCTCACCACCTGGGCCAGGAGAGCAACATGGAGACTGCAACTTTGCTGTGGTAGTATTTTAAAAAGAAAACACCCCACTTAGGCTGCCTGTAATTAAGGGGGCAGCCTCCGTTGAAACAGCACTAGGAGTCAGTGTCTGGGCTCTAGCTGCCTTTCCACAGCCTCCTCGGCCCTCCAAGCTGAACTTCCTTTTTCAGATTCCATCTCCTCTGGCCCATGAATTAAAACCCCCAGGAGGGACATTCTGATCCCTTTAAAAATCTTAACTATGATCTAGAGAATATTGTAATTTCACCAAGACAATGTTCTCTGGCCACATAAACCCACTCTTATGCATTTCATTAGTACTCTCTCCAGCAGTGGGGAGGAGATTAGGGAAGGGGGGCAGAGGAGGGAGCTGGGTGATAAGAGTGCAGGATGGACCCGCCAGGGTCTTACCTTCTGGGTCGTCTCTGATCACCAGCAGCCCATTCCTGCACACGACCTTCCCGGTGGTGGCGTCTAGGAATATTAGCGATGGAATGTTGGAAATTCGGTACTTGTTCCAAAGTTTAAGCTGTAAAAAGTAAAAGAAGGTGGTTAAGTCCACACCAGATTAATTGCAGGGTTCTTCTGAGCCCCTCAGGCCTGGGGCGTGGGTAGATGGAGGAGCAAGCACCGAAGTACAGATAAATGAATAACTGATCCAAAGCAGGGCAGCTGTGCAGGAGGGGCAAGTTAACTAACTACAGCCCCACTGGCTCCCGTGGTGACAGTACAGGGGACCCCATGTCCCACCCAGGCTCGGGCTGTAACAGCAGCTGGTGGAGAACTGCACTTATTCTAGGACAGCGCTTCTCTCCTACCTCTCCCACGGGCGCTTTCTCTAAAGAGCATGAAGATGAAGTTGGATTATACATCTTTAGAACACAAGCAGATCTCCGCCAGGTGGTTAAGGAAGGAAGGGAAGCTTTTCATTAGAGCCTCTCCGCCCTATCAGGAGGAAGCGACAGGGTTTCCAATTGAAGAACACATAGTTAAAATCTGCACCCTCGCAGCTTCACCAGGGCCCTGCACTTGGAATATCACAGCTGTCATTTCGTGTGCCATTCAGTATGCCAAACACTAGGGAAGCAGTCTCTTAAGCCAGCCCTAACCCTCAGCTCTCAGTGCCACTTAAAATAATCTTCGGTCTATTGGCAGATTCTTGAGGTTGGCCATGCAAAGTGTCAGAGGTCTGGGGTCTGAGAGGGATGAAGCGGAGACAACGAGAATGCAACACCCCAGGGCGAGAAGCCAAGTACACTCAGGCCCCTCTGTGTGCTCACTGCCACCAGGGTAGACACTGCTGAGGTGGGCCACTAGGTGCTCTTGAACTTCACCACCAAGCCCAAAAAGCAACAGAATTAAATGAAGTGTCAAGCTAGCAACACAGCTCCAGAAAAGAAACTGCGGAAGGGTCCACTGGTTAGGCCATTCAGCTGTGAGCCTCCCTTCTGGGGGTTCTGGGGACCCAGGCAATAGGGCTGGCCACTTGGGCCCCAGTAGCATAGGGCAGGGGTCCCCAACCTTTTTGGCACCAGGAACTGATTTCATGAAAAACAATTTTTCCATGGGGAAGGGGCGTTGGGGGTGGGTGGCAGAGCTCTGCGGCCTGGTCCCTAACAGGCTACAGACCGGTACCAGTTGGCAACCCGGCGGTTGGGGACCATAGGAATAGGGCATGCAGAAGAGGAAGAGGCATGTGTGGCTATGATTATTATTGTTTTTAATCCAATCCCAAGCAGTGAGGGAGGAAGGCAGCGTGTCGGCCAAGAAACTTTAGGCTTCCCTGTCTGTGGAGATCTGTGTCTTGGCAGAAAGGCTTGTGGGACCCCACCTCAAACTGGGTGGGCCCTGCCTCAGTGCTGCATGCTTTTCCCAGCCCCACATCTCCAGTGGGCTCACAAAACCAGCCCGGGTCCTCAGAACAAGAGCGATTCTGCACATACAGTTTTCAATAACCAGTGCTGCACCATCGCACGAAAACTTGATACAGAATTCAGATCAAACGTTCCGAAGACAAGAGGTTCAACAACAGAACAAGACTGTCCTACCACTGGGATCAGCTTCATAAGTCTGCTGTGCAAGGATGTAGCCAGGCTAATTTTAAAAAGAAGAAGAAGATTAAAATTATTGGATTTTTCTGGTATACAAAGTAATTCTGGGGGGAAAAATCATTGGAAAAAAATTGGGAAATAGAGCAAGCCACAAAAATTGAGATAAAAATCACCCATGACTCACCACTTACGAAAACACAGACATTTTTATATTTCCACCATTGGCAAATGAGACAGCCCATTTCCTAGCACCCCCACCAACATTATCACTGACATTAATTTTTCCAGTTTGCTGGGGAAAAAAGGATATCTCTCTTTTATCTTCTACTTATTGATGTTTAAGAGATACACTGCTGTAAATACACTGTTTCTCCTCACTGTGTTTTACAACTGGTAAGTACTGAAATTCATTCAACAGGTATTAACTGAGCACCTACTATGTGCCAGCCTTGTTTTAAGCACCAACAGATATAGGAAAGAACAAGGCAGAGGAGGTTGCTACCCTCGTGGAGCATCTATTCTAGTGGGAGAGACAGACAATAAACAAGAATATAAATAGAAAAATAATTTCAGACATATAAGGAATAGAAAACACAGCAGGGTAAGAATAAAGGCATGGTTGGGAAGGTAGTGCACATTCTAGAGATCCAGAGGGATCCAGGAGAATGTCTCTGGAGAAATGACATTTGAGCACAGACCTCAATAATGAAAGGGAACAAGCCACATGCATATTAGGGGAGGCCACCTGAGGCCCAGGGGACCTGCATAGAGGCCAGGAACTGACTGCGATGGCTGGAGTGGATGGAGCCAGAGAGGGCCAGGGAGGTCAGAGAGTATTCGTGGACCAAGCTCTTTAAGGCCCTGTAGACCAGAGTGAAAACAATGGAGTTTTAAGTGTAATAGGAAGCTACCAAGGGTTACAGGAGGAGTGAGATGACCTGCCTTACAGTTGAAATGGTCACTTCGGCTGCTGTGAAGGAACAGACTGCAGGGAGGACAAGGGGAAGGCAGGAGGCCAATGGGAGAGGCTACTGCAAACAGCCCATGCCGGAGCCGAGTGCGGCGAGCAGGACTGGGCTGCAGCAGAGCGAGAAGATGGTTGATTCTGAAGACAGAGTCAGTGGGTGAGGTTGGCAGATTGAACGTGGGGAGTGGTGGGGAGAAAGATCAAGGATGGACCTGGTTCTGGGGCTTGAGCAAGTGTTTCAAGGGGGCGTCCCATTAACCAAGATGAGAACTAGTGGAGGAGAAGTTTGTGAGGGAAAAGTCCAGAGGCCAATCTCGGGGTACCTACCAGACCTGCAAGTGGAGATGTCAAGTCGGCACTTGGATTTGCACATCTAAGGCTCCGGGGAGAGGGGGCTTGAGATGTAAACCAGCGGTCATCAGTGACTAGAAGATGTCAGAGGTCATGGGCCTGGATGAGATCATCCAAGGAGAGGACAAGGCTATAGAAGCGGTCCCTGGACACAGCAAGGGACCACAGGTGCAGGAAGCCGAGTGACGGAAGAGGGGGATGAAGATACTCTAGCATCACTTTAGCGTCCCAAAGGCCAGGTAAATAAAGTGCCTTGGAATGGAGGGTGACTATGTCAGATGCTGCCGAGAGGCTGAGGAAGATGAGGACAGAGAACTGACCAGCAGATGTGGCACAGAAGGTCGCATATGACCTTGATGGGGTAAGGGCGTCAGGGAAGTGGTGAGGCTGAGAGACAGAGACTCTCCTGGTGTAGGCGAGACAGGAGCGGGCACTGCCTGCCCCACACATGCCCACACGCCTGCGACCCTGACTGATCCCAGTCCTCCTGCCAACACAGGACATACCAAGAGGATAATAAAAAGAAGAAAGGTTATACAAAGAGAGAGAGAGAGAGAAAAAATGACAGATGAGAGGCTGAGGTAAGAACTGTAAACAATTCTCTCTCAGTTTTGCTGCAAAGGGAGCAGAGACAGGGAGTTGAAGCTGGAAAAACATGTGATGTGATCAGGAGGAGGATATTTTAAAGACACTCTAACAAATGCTGATTGCGACAATCCAAGAGGAAAAAAAACTGATGAGAGGGAGAATTACAAGAACAAAGTCCTTGAATAGGCAAAAGGGTAAGATGTAGTTTACAAATGGAAAGGTGGAGCTGTAAAAACGGCTGACTTTTAAATATAGTTGTCCCCTGGTATCTGTGGGAGACTGGTTCCAGGACCCCCACGAATGCTTAAGTCCCTGATAAAATGATAGTGGTATTTACATGCAACCTATGCACATTCTGCTATATACTTTAAATCATCTCTAGATTACTTGTAATAACTGATACAATGTATTAGTTGTTATCTATACATATACATATGTATACATATATACATATATATATATAGTTGTTTACTGTAATGCTTAGGGAATAATGACAAGAAAAAAGCCTGTACCTGTTCAGTACAGATGCAATTTTTCTGCCAAATATTTTTGTTATGCAGTTGGTTGGATCCACAGATATGGAACCCATGGATATGGAAGGTCGACTGTATATATTCTTCTTTCTTTTTTTTTTTTAAGCCAGTCAAATTTAGCACAAGGGGGTTGAATATTCTTATTTCAAAGTAGTTTTTTAGTCCAAACAGAAAGCCATGCTATTTGCAAGTAAAGACAACTCTACCTTCTTTTTGCAACAGTTAAACCATTTACAGTTGACCCTTAATATGGAGTCAGGGGTGCCGAACCCCTGTGCAATTGAAAACCCGAAAACCCGTGTATAACTTTTGACTCCCTCGAAATATAATTACTGTTGACCAGAAGCCTTACTGCTAACGTAAATTAACACATACCGTGTTTCCCCAAAAATATGACCTACCCATAAAATAAGCCCTAGCAAGGTTTCTAAGCATTTGCGCAATATAAGCCCTGCCCGGAAAATAAGACCTAGTGATGGGCGTGTAGACAGTGTATCTGCACAACCCATGCATTTCGTCATGGAGCGGTAAAGACCAGCAGCCCTTCTCACCTGCCCCATCGAGACAGCTGCTATCCCAGAGGTGACTGGAAAGGTGCGGGTAGCCCCACCAACAAGGTCGGCTCCCCCGTCAGGTCTCGGCCATCCTGTGCGTGCTGTAAGCTGAGGCTTTGAGGGGAAAATAATATCCCCTGAAAATAAGCCCTAGGGTGTCTTCTTGAGGAAAAATAAATATCAGACCCTGTCTTATTTTCGGGGAAACATGGTATTTTGTATGTTACATGTATTATGTACTGTATTCTTTGTTTTGTTTTGTTTTTTTTGAGAAAGAATTCCACTCTGTCACCCCAGGTAGAGTGCATCATAGCTCACTGTAACTTCAAACTCCTGGGCTCAGGCAATATTCCTGCTTCAGCCTCCCAAGTAGCCACCATGCTCAGCTAATTTTTCTAATTTTTGTAGAGACAAGGGTCTTGCTCTCGCTCAGACTAGTCTCAAACTCCTGGCCTCAAGCGATCTTCCTGCCTTGACCTCGAACAGAGTTCTAGAATTACAGCTGTGAGTCACCCACCACGTCTGTGTATATACTGTATTCTTACAATAAAGTAAGCTAGAGAAAGGAAAATCAAGAAAATCATAAGGAAGAAAAAATATGTGGACCCACACAGTTCAAATCCGTGTTGTTCAACAGTCAACCGTATTTCCTTTTCCTTTAGAACTACGTGGCTAGAACTTCCAGAACAATGTTAATTAATAAGCATTCTTTTTTATTTTTTATTTTTTGAGACAGAGTCTCGCTTTGTTGCACAGGCTAGAGTGAGTGCCATGGCATCAGCCTAGCTCACAACAACCTCAAACTCCTGGGCTCAAGCGATCCTCCTGCCTCAGCCTCCTGAGTAGCTGGAACTACAGGCATGCGCCACCATGCCTGGCTTATATATATATATATATATATTAGTTGGCCAATTAATTTCTTTCTATTTTTATAGTAGAGACGGGGTCTCGCTCAGGCTGGTTTTGAACTCCTGACCTTGAGCAATCCGCCCGCCTCGGCCTCCCAGAGTGCTAGGATTACAGGCATGAGCCACCACGCCCGGCCTAATAAGCATTCTTATCTTCTATCTGATATAATGGATATATCTATAACATCTTATTATCAAATACAGTATTAGCCATTTGTTTGACACTGATTAAATTCTTTAACATGTTAAGAAAAAAATAGCCTTCCATAAGTTTTTGACCAAAAGTTTTATCAGGAATGGGTGGCTACTTTATGATTAGTCTTTTAACCTGCTGTAGTATATTTCATTAGTAGCTGTTCTAAGGTCAAACTATCCTTGTCTTATTAGAAAAAAATCCTCCCTGGTCACATGTATTTTTTAAGGGATCACTAGCCTCGTATTTTCCCTGGGGCTTGGGGCTTTCACAAACAAATGACATCTTGAAATAAGACTTTCTTTTTGGATAGCTAGACTATTTCCTAAAGTAAATTACAGCCTCTGAGACTTAAATATAAAGCTGGCAGATGCAACATGATCACAATATAGTGGTTTGTATGTGGGTACCCATATTGTATTTGAAATGTAAGCATATGACTTGCTCTTGGCTAGATATTTTTAAAGGAATAGTGGTGTAGGCAGCCTAGCCTCTAAATGCTCAGTAGAAATGCCAACCCCTGGCCCACCCCACCAGATAAGAAAGAACCCATTTTCTTCCAGGTCCCTCATGTAGGCAAAAGAACTTTAAGACCCTCCCTGCCCTACTCCAAATCACCACAGATGTATCTTTTTTCTCTTAGAATCCTCCTTGGAGGGGTAAGAAATTTTAATCCTATGACCCCTATTTTCCCTCCTACCTAAGGATCCCCCTCTCTGTCCTATGGTCTCAGGAAGATAGGAGGTCTTGGCTTGTGTTTTATCCATTCATTGTTGGGTCACTGTTTCCAAGTAAAGACCCAGTGGATTAGTGGGAAAAAACTTTGCTTCTTGGCTCACATATGACACTGCAAAGTTAATCCTTTTACAGAGAAATCCATCATGGTCTAATTTTATATGGTAATGATTTATTGAGGAACTTATGTTACATCAGGGAGTTACGTCTGTGGGTTGTCATGGGACTATCTTTCTCAGGCTGAAGCACAAAGGTTACTTGGCTCTGAAACAGTTCAATGGCACAGGAATGATCAATTTCGATCCCTGCATCAGAAAGTGACCCTTACGTTAGAGAAATCATCTAGGCTTACTTTGAGGATTCTCTAATGCTGATTGGAAATAAGCAATGCTTGAGCTTAATGAAATGATCAACGAGATTCACCTGTGTGCCTTTTCAAGCACATGTAACAGCTCAAGTCCACCAAAGGTTTTCAAAACGGCCTCTGGAAACAGTGGTTTCATAGTCATTTTTGTGTTGCTGACACTTGAGGATAAAAGCTATGATCCTTTCACCAGAGAAAAATGTGCATACACAATAAAGTCTGTGTATAATTTCACAGAGTTCACCAATCCCTCGAAGCCTGCTAATGGGACCTAGCTGATCACAGGAGGTCTACGGACCTCAGATAAAGACCCTCTTGTCTTAAGACTTCATTTCAGTGCATGTCTTGACCTTGGCTCAACTGGGAGAGCTACAATACAACTCCATCTTTATTTCTGCTGTTAAAATTTCTTCCAATCAAATCAGCATTTGCCTAAAACCCAAGACAATGCATTAGTGAAGAGTGGGTGATAGGAAACCTCACTCTCCTGCTGCTATGTTCCTGAACTCACACAGAGCTGATGGCCACCTGCAGACTCAAAGTCATCCCTTCGCCTACAGGATGGCGACTGTCAGAACCACCCAGGACTGAGAACTAACTGCACTTTTTCTTAAAGTATTTCCCCAAGAAGTGAGTTCACATTCTTTCTTGGTGTCATATTAGAGCATTGATCATCAATGCTTCCTCATCATCTCAAAGTTCTTCTGGTTAGGAAACAAGGTAGTACAAAATGAAAACAGGCTTCAGAGGGGCTGGGCCTACATCCTGGCCCGGACACCTTATTAGATGTCAGAAGGTGACAATGGTTCCAGGCTTTGGGCAGGCCATGCCCCCTCTCCTAGCACAGTAATGCTCCTATCACAGGATGGAGGGGGGACTTAAAACGAGGTGACACAGACTCTCAAGCACTGCACACATAGGAGGCATTGTTAATATCCGAATCCAATTTATGCTTATTTCCCCCTTGTCAACATCCTCTCCAAAAATCATTTTCCTTTCCACTATATTTTAATCAATCAACCATGTATTAAATAGTTAGCAGCTGTGTACAAAACTACTCAGAGAACGGGGTATCTTTTTGTGGCAAGTGGTATTTGCCATAAGCACCCACTGCAAAACACACAAATATTTTTTGGCCTGTCTTACATGGTCTGTTTGCCGTCTCCCTCCCCCGCCCCTTTTTTGGATTTCTAGATTTTAAAGGGGCATCTGGAATTTTTTTTTTAACTGACTGTGAATTTTGCTTTCTCTCTACTTAAAAGAACTCAGACACCACATCTGATTCTGAAAGGAATTCCCACTTTGTCTCCTCACCTTTTGGCTTGGAAGGCTGAAGTGTGAAATACAGTATAGTCTGGTACAGAAGGGCGTGGGAGGGAGGGAGTTGAGTCAGGCAGTTCTGTCCTGTCTCAGCAGACTTTGAACCCAGAGACTGGGGTGAAGGCAAGAGCTCACATTCCACTAGACGTCAAAAAGGCAAATGGCAACTTGAACCCTTTAAAAGGGCTGCGCTGACCCGCACTGCTGCAGTTGGGAAAGGCCAATGACTCTAGCGTCCAGTGTTTGCGCTCTGTAGTGATCATCCTGGCAAAAAGTCCACCAAAAGTTCATTTCGATGGTATCTTTGACTTGCTGAACCGCCTTCTTCCACGGCTACCCCGAAGCCAGGTAACTCCAATAGAATATGTTGCAGCAAAACCCCAACACCCAGGACTCTAAGTGTCTATGATTAGTGCTCCAAATTCAGAAGCAAGGCCACAAAGATGAAATAGGAAAAAAAAAAGAGATAATATGAGCTCAACTTAGCAAAAATCAAAAAGGATGACAAAATGGGCTATCCAGTTACTTTAAAGTTCCCATTCCGTGGCCTGGCAGCTGGTTCTGGTTAAAAAGTCCAAGGCTGCGGCTGGAACTATCATCCTAGGAATGCTGGCCAGAAATGCTGCTACGGTGACCCTCAGACAATGAAGCAAGTATCAGGGGCAGGATAGGGATTGGGCGAACTGTAACAGTGTAGACGAGAAAGCCAGAGAGCCGGGCTAATCCGAAACACTGGTGGGATTAGTCAGCACCCGCAGATGCTGTGGGGAAATGCAAACTGGTGATTTCTGAGAAGTCCCAGCTCCTGAGGGTGACACAGAATCTGTCTCTCATGCTAGGGTCTGGGTCTTGCACTTGACTGGGCTCTTAGCTTTTATTTCTCAACAGCTGCTACAAATCTGTGGGATCAGGCCAAAGCTAACACAGATGTAGGATTAATCAGCAAACTCCTTGGCCAGGTCAGCTGCAGCCTTCTCAAGCAAACTTCACCCCTGCCCTTCCACCAAATGCTGACCACGGTCGAAACCATCCTTTCTGTGAGCAGCATTTGAAAACAGATCCTAAAACATGTCTCCACACTTCCTAACCAAACAGGACCAAAGCCTGTGAAATGCTAAGTCTGACAGGAGAAATCCCCTTGTGCCACTCTCCAATGTCAAGGCAGAATATAGAGGTTACTTAGCACAAGCTCTAGGGCCAGACTTCCCGGGTGAAAGTCTGCTCCAGCCACTTCCTAGGTGGCAAGGCAAGCTACCTAACTTCTCTTGGTTTCCTTATCTGTGAAATGGGGATAACAGAATTTACACCTTAGTGGACTGTTGTGAAGAACAGATGAGTTACATACAGCTGTGGTCCCCAACCCCCAGGGCAAGGACCGATACTGGTCTGTGGCCGGTTAGGAGCTGGGCAGCACAGGAGGAGGTGAGTGGCGGGCGAGTGAGCAAAGCTTCATCTCTATTTACAGCCGCTCCCCTCCGCCTGCATCACCGCGTAAGCCTCGCCTCCTGTCAGATCAGCGGTGGCATTAGATTCTCACAGGAGTGCAAACCCCACGGTAAACTATGCATGTGAGGTGAGGGACCTAGGTTGTGGCTCTTTGTGGGAACCTACTGCCTGATGATCTGAGGTGGAGCTGAGGCGGTGATGCTAGCACTGGGGAGCAGCTGCAAATATAGATTATCCTTAGCAGAGAGGTTTGACGGCACAATAAACGTGATGCACTTGAAACATCCTGAAACCATTGCCCCCTCCCCCCATCTGTAGAAAAATTGTCTACCATGAAACCATTCCCTGGTGCCAAAAGGGTGGGACCACTGACATACAGTGCTTTCAATAAGGCCTAGCACAGATTAGGTACTAAATAAGTGTTAGCTGCTATTATTGACATCAACTATTATTACTGTTGTTGTTATCCCAGTGCCCTCTTCTAAATGCTGCAGAAAGACGCTGTCCCCATATCCCCAGAGTTAAGACCAAATCTTTGATGCCCTTGCTCCTGGGGCACAATGGCCAGTGTGTGGTCTGGCCTGTGTCTGAAATTTCCGTGGCCTAGTATACCTGCTGGCCCAGGACCGTGTTTGGCACCTTACGTGTTCAGTAAATGATGGGTGAACAAATGGAAGGAAGGGAGAAAGGAAACACTGCCCTGGGCCGGCCAGCTAAGCAATCATGTACAGCTGTTTAAATGGGTTTTTCACGATTAAGACTCCTCCTTAGTTCCTTAGGGTTTCCAGAATGCTCTTGAAATCGCAGAACTCAAAACAAGTGCTAGTGGAATTCGAGCTCTTCTTCCTTTATGCAATAGTCAGTGCCTTTGATTCCTGTAGCCTCCCCACCTTCCCATCTCTCCTGTGCCTGGAGCTGACACAGAGAATGGACCAGCCTATGAGACCAAGGAAAAGATGCGAGTGGTCTGGGTCAGGCCACCACCAGCTCCTGAGGATTCAAAGCCCTCCTAATGGTTTTGCAATTGTGATGTTGGATTTTTATAGCTGATTCCAAGAGAGAAACTATGCCCCAAGGGTCACAAGACTGTGAGGTTCAGAAAATAATGTGTCCACTCTGCTTCTAAGGACAAAGCTACCAGGAGTTAAATAAGCTGCATGCCTTCTTTCTGGATCCTTCTCTGCTACTCCAAGCCATATTAAAAGAAAAAGACAAGACTAGGCCAGGAACAGGGGCTTACACCTATAATCCCAGTGCTTTGGGAGGCCAAGGCGGGAGGATCACTTGAGCCCAGGAGTTCAAGGTACGGTGAGCTATATTCATGCCACTGTACTCCAGCCTGGGCAACAGAGACCTCTTCTCAAGGAAAAAAAAAAAAAAAAAAAACTAGGTAAAATGATGTTAAAAATTTATCCTTCATTTTTCTAAATCTCAGGACAGTGAATTTTCTGACCAATTTGCAGCTGACCTATGCAATCCAAAAGAGCTTAATTAGCTGCAATTTACAATACGCTAATCAAAGTGCTTCAGGGAAATGAAGGCAGTGAGGTACCATCCCTGCCTTTAAGAACTTAATATTAATAGTTTCTAAGTAGAAAATTATTAAAATGGTAAATTTTACGTATTTTGTATGTATATTTGACCACAATAAAAAACAATGTGAAGTCGTGACCATGTATAGGCATAACCTAAGGCAGATGGTGCCAACTGCCAGGAGATATGAGCAAAAAAAAGCAAGAAGGAAGCCTGGCTCTATCTTAGTGTATGGAATATGCTAGGAATGGCTCTGTATGTTAAATCAAACACACTTTCAAACACACGGTTCAATCCTCCGTGTAACCACTTTCCCTGCAAACAGGGGCAGCCAGGAGAACCAACAGCTCCCAGTTGAGTTTGTTCCTCACTGGCTGTCAAATCTTTAGCCAATGCTTCTGGTTTCATGGAAGGCAGAAAGACAGAGATAAAATACAATGGTCAGGACTGTGGTTCTGGAGCCAGACTACCTGGGTTCAAATCCCAGCTCTGCTATATAGCAGCTGGGTGACCTTCGACATGTTACATCACCTCTCGGAGCCTCGGTTTTCTGATGAGAAAATGGGGACAGTATCAATACCACTTCATATTGTTGCTGTGAGGACTGGATTAATACATGTCCAACACTTAGAACACTGCTTCATACATAGTATGTGTTCCATGTATGTTAGAAATAATGAGGATGATGATGTCTCAAAATATACTGCCATTTCTCCTTCATCATACCTGGAAAAATATGATGTGTCCTCTAACCCTATTTAGCACCCATGCCAGCTGCAGGTTCTCATTCTGGTGGAGAGGGTGTGGGAAATGACTTCTTGGGCCTTGTATATGGGATACCCCAGAGAGAGGGACCACGGAACAAACCTACATAGAAATGCCAGTTACTCTCAGCCTGGTGTGTGGGACTTAAGTTTTAAGAGCCTCACGTCACTTGCAAGATATTCTTTTACAAAGCACTTTGCTGCTACTGTAAGATGCAGGAGGATCTGATATGCCACTTCTTCCTTTCTCTATCTAAGAGACGTCTCTCCACATCAGCAGCCTGCCTCCCACCTTGCTCACCAGTTATAGCAAGCTATGCTTCCTTGTCACTCCAAGAGGCTATCAAATACACTCACAGTCCCCAGGATTAAGGCCGCATGCCATGCTTCTCTTGGGTTGAACACAAAACAACCACTGCCCCTGAAGCCTTTCCCCAGGGGGACCGCGGTGTCCTGGAAGCCCCCAATGCTCCACTGCAGGGAAGCAGAATGTAGGAGCAGGAAGGAGCACAGGAGCTGGGGGCGGATGGTGTGGGTTTGCACTCTGGCTCTGCAACCTTAGGCAAATTACTCATCTCTCCGCACCTCGCTCTTTTCAACTGCACGATGGTCAGGGGTGCCTACCTCCTAGGGCTACTGTGAGGATAGATCATCCCCAGCCCACAGTCAGCACTCACATGAGAATTCTTCTAATGTGTGCCCTTCCAAATTTTATCTCAGAAATTCCACGGTAGGGCCATGGGCTGTGCACGGGGCCCCCACACGGCAAGGGCACATCCTAAGCAGTATTTGACTATGCGAGAAAAACAACGCAGTGCCGCCAGTAATCCACACAAAAAAATATGTACAGGACATCTTACAAGGGACCTTCTGCCAGAGTTAGGTAAGCAGGTCGCCTCTGACAAAGGAAAGGGGAAGCCTAGGGGTCTCTCTCTCTCCCCAGCAACAGATCTGGATTGGAGGGCAAAAGCACAAACTGAACAAAAGCAGCAATCCTTCCAGTTACCCCCTCCACTTCACCACGGCAAGGAAGATGCTCTCCAGACTAGCGTCCGGCCTGTGGGTCCTCCTCTCTCCGAAGGGGGGAGTGGCAGAACTCAATTCAGAGACAGTTACTAGTTCTAACCACACCCCCGCCCCAGACACAGGCGCTGATGGTGACTGTGCAAGTAGGCACGAGAAGTTAAAAAATACAAAAGCAATCGCTCCCCATGCCTGGAGCCTGGGTTCGGCAGCCAGCAATGGCAGTGGAATGCAGTTCTGTGATCCCAGTGGTGAAGGCCACAGCAGGTTCCTGGTGAGGATGAGGGTGACGGGAAAGAGGCCATGTCCCAGGTGCAACTAGCGTTCCAACACCCAGTGGCCTCTCCTCCTCTTCCTTTTCGGAGTCACTCCCCTCGCAACTAGTCTACTAAACTTCCTTGCAGAAAGCCACACCTTCAGACTGGCATCAATCAATGACAATAAATTAATGAGATAAAAAAATGATGTCCACAAATAGAAAGACAAATGTGTAAACGTCTTCTTCCCACCCTTTCAAAAGTGCCGAAATGTAAAATATTTAATTATTATAGTCCACTGCTGGCGTGGAGAGCCGGGTGCCCTAACACGTGGAACTCGATACCATTTGTAACACCAATTAAGGAGGTTCATTTACTATGCCACACGACTTCCTGCCCTAATGGCTCAGCGAGCCGGGAGATGAGCAGTTTGTTGGGAGTACAAAGCGCCATATGGCTGCCAGGTTCTCTCTGGCCGACGCCACAGACGGAGGGAAAGGCTGCTCTGTTTCCCCACGCTGCAGTTCTCACAAGCTGACAGAAGGGATTTCCTAAAGCCCCATCTGGTATAAAAACCTCTGCTGGGCAGAGTGGTTTGGAACAGTGAGGGGGTGGCTGGTAATAACAGGCTAGGGCCATATGCTCCAAAGGGAGAAGATCTAAAGAAGTGGCTGGGAGTTTGCATATGAGAGGGGGACAGAGAGCCAGAATCGGTCTGGAATCAAAGAGACTGTGTCCCAGCTCCAAAGGAAAGCACTTCTAGTGGGGGATAGGGTTTCTGTGGCTTGTGTCATTGTGGATCCGTTTGCTGATATTGTCAGGAAAGAGTGCAAGTTTGCCCATGTTCACTCTGAGTAGCGCATTTGGACTTGAACGCTGGAACCTTGATCTGCAACCTTCTTTGTGAGATGTGTCACCATACGAGTTCAATCCACAATGTTAAGGTCATACCAAAGAGAATGTTTCCATATCAGATCTTTATAAGGCCCATCAGGTTAAAACAACAGAAAAAGGAAGAAAGAAAGTGAAGGAATAAGGACTATGTGGAAGGGAAAGTACCATTCCTTGTGGACTTAGGGAACCTACTGGAGGAATATGCTTGTCAAAGCGGTAATATATCCCGCTCCCCCCCTTAGTTGGAAGGTGGTAGATGCCACCAATTCACCCTAACCAACCCTCATGACTCAGTACAAGATACCAGCCATCAAATCTGGTAGCTGACCATACCTGATGAAAGGACTTTGCAAAAAAATACGCCAGCAAGTTTCCTTTGTTAGTTTTTGTTTTTCAGATGGGGTCTTGCTATATTGCCCAGGCTGGCCTCAAACTCCTGGGCTGAAGTGATCCTCCTATCTCAGCCTCCCAAGTAGCTGAGACTATGGGCTCTACAGGCCCCAGCCATCACACCTAGTACTAAAAAAAAAATCCATCCAAGAAGCCTTCTTCATCTGGAAAGAGACCTCCCCACCCCCGTAGCCAGTGTTGGTGCAGGTTCCTGACTGCAGGACAACAGGGCTCCGCTCAGCCTCCTCAGTTCTGGGTGGGCTGACCAGGCATGACCCTAGAGCTCCAGGCTCTGATTTTCTTCTAATGCTCAAACTGAGCACTTGAATGACATGTCCAGCAAGGACTTACTACACATGATGGAACCCCTGGGACCAGGTACTATGGTGAAAAGTGGCCAGCGAGAAAAGAGAGGTCGATTTCATAAACTATGAAAACAAGGGCGCTTTTAGATGTGAAGTGATCTACCAAGTCAAGAGCAAAATGAATCCCACCCCTCTAGAATCTCATCATCAACATCCTTACAGGGTTTTAAATCAAAAGACTATCTCACCTTTCCCTCATTAGATGAGTCCCTTACGCAGCTTTACATCTTCTGTGCCCTACCTGTGGTAGGTACTCAGTAATGGCGATGGTGGCGATGTTCAGGCCAACAAAGAGTGTGCTGCTGGGTCCTCCCATGTGACCCAACATGTGAAATGCATGGCAGAAACAAACAAGCCCAAGTTGCATTTTCACACATTCACCACATTTGCTCAGCAGCTACTCAATGTACTGCCACCCAGAACAGAAATCAGGCATATCTTCTCAAAACTTTCTGCAGCTTCCTGTAGATTAGGAACGTGATTGCGTAACACCTACTAACCCAAATGCTATTATAAATTACAAGTCGGCAGGGCGAGCTTTTCCACGTCTGCTCTCCGAAATGAAAATAAGAGCAGGAAGTTTGGTTTGTGAGCATGACAGACAAGCTTATCATTTCAGCACCATCCGTACCTGTTCCACCACGGAGCCATTAGCACTCAGCGCAGCACGCTTTTCAATTTCCTATTTGATTGTTATTTCATCAGGGCTTTTTTTTATGCCTTGGCTGCATAGAAAGCTCTGCTTCTTGGCAGAACTTTCTGAGTGCCCAGTTATAAACCCCTTGTTACCACTTTCCTGCTTCAGGAAGTCCCCACTGAGCCCCAGCCAAATGACAAGGAGAGGAAAGGAAACGTTTACAATGATGTGAGAAATTCCCAGTCTGGAAAAAAAAGATCAAAGGGGATAGTCATAAGGGACCGTTCTGCACGGAGCCTGGCACGGACAGGCCCTCCATAAATTGGACTGGGCTGGTCCAAGAAGGTAACAACATCACCTCCCGGGGAACCCAGCAAGCCGGGCGCCTCCACGGCTCTGAAAACAGTATCAACCATTGCTACAGACCTGCTGTGTCCAGGGCAAAAAGAATCGTGTCCTATTCTAAGAAACTGTGATCACCATGTGCCTTATATAGAAACAGACTGTGGCTTGCAGTGTTCCCCTGTACCAGCTCTTGAAATGAAAGGGTTCCACAGCACAACGAAATAAGTAACAGCAGGGAGAAAGAGAGAGGGAGGTAAATTGTTTGGAAAGTAGAAGACAGGGTAGAAAAGATGAAATTCAAGACAGATGTGTGAGAGCCGCAAACATATGTCTTTGAATTTATGCATCCAAGTGATTCATGTAGAATAAGGGGAAAAGAACTACATACCCAATATAGAAATAAATATAGGAGTAAATACAGAACCAAGTATTACATTCCCCTATTCTTCCAAAGAAACATCAATTTGAATCTCTCTTTCTGCTGAATAAAGTTGTTATGAAGCAGGGTGAGTGAAGGATCCAAGACGAAACGCTATTAATTAAGCAGAGGTTCTCTGTGGTCCCTGTCACTCTCAGGAGGACGTCAACTACCAACAATTCATTTCTAATTACTGAACACTGATTCTTATCTCCACAAGGTATTGCCGCTGCTTAACGACAGCAGAATTGAAAAAATAGTGGCATTTGCCAGGTTAATGCCTGGCCATTAAGAAAAAATAAAACAGGAAATTTAGATGGGCGTTTCCATCAAAACACAAAAGTCCAAGACTCTGGCCGGAAAGACATTTTTACAATGCAGTATTAGTGTGTGTTGTTTTACTTCTAAACAGCTAACTCAAAGAGGCCACCACACAATTGGTTCCAAATGCCTCATACTGGGAAAAAACGCAGGCCGCCTGCTTTGCTGGTTAACGTCTCTCAGTTTGAGGCTTTAGAAGGTAACAGCAAGAAAGAGGACAACAGCAGGAATGTCCCCCGATGCTAGATGGGCTAGAAAGATGGGGGAAACTGGGGTCCAAGGACATAACACAGTGGGTGGGGGAGGTGACTGAGTTTTTCTGGATAGGCCAAGTGCCACGTTTTAAGACCCTGCTCAGCAGAACATCAGGTCCACACCATGCTCATGTCTAGTTGTTTTTCATCAATAGACATTTACTGAGCATCCAAAACCCACCAAGCATTTGTGCCAGAGGGTGTGGGGCTAGAAAGATTAAGACAAAGCTCCCTGCCTTCAAGGGAGGACAGGAGCCTGACAAGTACCCAAGCCTGTTTCTTCCCTGGCCACTCCACCTGGGTGCCAGTCCCTCCCCCAGCCACACCCTGTGCAGTGGTGCACCTAGCGGCATGCCTGTTCCAGGGACTCCAGTCTTAGGCTGTCAGTGATTACAGCTCATGTGGACACTGGATCAACGACAATCATACTCTCTCCTGGGAACTCAGAAATGGCATACAAAGATGGATTCAATACCATCAGAGCTTTCCAACCAGCGAGCTACAAACAGGCTACAGGAGGGTGTCATATGGATCCTCTCAGCCCTGGGGGCAGATGGAGCCCCTTCTCCCTCCAAGTCCTTGTCCTCTGGTGGCCAGCTGCCTGGTCCCTTTATCCCTGCAGACAAGCAATGATCATTTCCCAAGTGTGGCAGCACGTGGAAAAGGTAGAGAAGTGCTGATCAGATGGATGGTGGTGAAGTGGGGACCAAAAACTCTCACATCAAGGACAGACAGGAGCAACCTTGTAGGGCCAAGGACAAGCAGAGAGAAATAGAGCTAACGGAGAGAGGGGGACAGAGAAAGGGCATCACGAAAGACACCAGAGAATTAGAGAACAGAGGGGAGCAAAGGAGAGAAACAGTGCAGCCCCAAGGAGGGCGAGAGGGACTGAAATCTCATTTCTAGTCACTCTGGGTCCCAATTGAACGCAGTTTGCTGGATCCAATGCCCATGTGATTAGCAACTGTATTCTGAGAGTCTAACCCAATCTATTTATGCCAGTTCGAGTACTTTCTGCTCCTTGTAAACAACTCCTAACTAAGACAGGTGTGTAGGTATGTGTGCACAGAGAGCTCATGTACATCACAAAATCCTCACTGCTTAAAACACCAGCAAAAGAAAAGCAAAATTACCTTACACTGTCAATCCTTTCAAATCTCTTTCTCATACACATCACTCTTCTATCCTCCCCGCAGAGCCCTGGGGCCCTGGGGAGAAACTCCTGCTGGTGCCAGGCATGCAGAGGAGGAAGTAAGAAGACTCGCCCCAGATGACAGAGCAAATAGTCCCAGGGCCTCTGCCCGGCCACCAGCAGCCCTTGGAATACACAACTTCTTCAATGTGAGCCTAAAAGACCTTGTACAGTTTTGCATGTGTGTGGATATGAGAAAAATCAGTCCACCGCTCTGATCTGTGGGTCAAACAAAGGGAAAGTGGCCATGAACAAACTCACAAACTTGCCAAGAGAAGCCCTTTTTTGAGATCCCAGAGCAATGTTCTTCCTTCAAGGACACCACCCTGAGCTGAATCAGGAGGGAAGAAAGTCTGAGGTTTCTTCTATGAACAAGATGAATGGCCACTTTATTTTCTTATTTTTATTCTTTGCCAAAGCATTTAAGGAATTGTTATTCGGATAGTGGGACATAACGTGAGAATCTGGGTTCCTGGAGGCCCACAACCAGGCCTGCGTGCCAGATCAGCTGCCCTCCCCACCTTCTGCAATACATTCCACCAACTTCCTAACACCTGTGCTGGCGCCAGTGAGGAACAGCAAATCTGCTCAAGTCACTGGTAAGAAGCTCTGTCCTGATCCACTTCAAGTTCTTTTTTTATAACATAGGGCCCAGATTTTGCAATTTTAAGCTCGACCCAATTCTCCCTTTCTGGTGCCGTGCCAGCCAGCATGATGAATTGGTCACAAATGGGCCTATCCTGTGATCAAGCACCAAGTTCTCGTGGCCACCCAGCACCGCACGCCCATGGCCAGAGCGGGCAGCAGCAAGAAAAACAGCCCAGGGGCTGTCTACTCCGAGGGGGAAGGCCAGGGCCCTGTGCACCAGTGGCTGCGAGGGGATGCCTCCTGTCCTGATGTCCAGCTCTGAGACCCCTTCCAGGAGCTGCTGCTGGTCCTTACTGAGATCCTCCCCACACGTGACCCTCGGCCCTGAAAGCACATTCCCAAGGTTTAATAGCACACATTAAGGTGCTATTCGGAAGTGGACATAGCAAGTCTCCCCCAGCTTTAGTTTTCAAAGACAGCTCGGTGACGGCCTGCTGTCAGTGGACACTCCCAGGCCAGGTGCGCCCCCTCCACTTTCCTCTGGGCTGGTTCCGGAAGCCACCAGTGCCACAGAACCAAAACGGGCTGAGAATAAAGTTTCTGAGGTTGCAACAAGGCTTGATTTTCTCCTCCAGAACAGAAATGTCCCAGTGAATCAGACCTTGAATATGCCACTAATCACTTGCCTAGGAAACTTAAACTGCTGAGGCCTTCTGAGTAAAACCACACATAAATTGATTCTCCATAAGGAGTGTGAGCTTTCTGGGATGGCCTGACCGTTTTAAAGTGCACAATAATTCTGTCAACCTTTAGCAGAATAGCAGAACCAAACTGCTAAATGTCAACAAGTTTCAAACTGGTCTCTGGACCACCCGTGGATGGGTCTGTGTCCAAAAGCAGGGCAATTCAGTGGAGAAGCAGGGTTCCAACACACTTGAGCTCTGCTCTTTGCTAAGCAACAGAGAGCCCCAAAGTTCCTTAGGCTGAAATGAAGACGGCCGGGACAAAGGGTGAGGCCAGCCCTGCCTGCTCCTGAGAGCAGCTGCAGGCTGCCGGGGAGAGAAATGCTCAGGCTGTGCAAGGGAAGCGAACAGGGGCGCTGAGGGGTCACAGAAGAAATGCGAGGCCCACTGTGTCCCCAGGCCACAGGGGAGGGCAGGCTGGGAAGCGGAGTGGCCAAGCCGGCCAGGCTGTGTACGTCACTTCACTTCTCTGAGAAAGCTACTTCCGCTGTAAACTGGGGGGAAAAAAATCACCGTTCTTGCCTCATAGGTTTGCTATGAGGATCAAACCAGATGCGAAATCCAGATGGCTTCTTCCAGCGCCCACGTTTCTCAAACTCAGTTGTTGGCATACACCATTCCCAATTCATGCCCCTCTAACTCTGGCTCTTATTTACTTTTCTTTGAGTAGACTCCTTTTTAAAACACAAATCTATTTTGAACATTGCAACTGTACATGGAGAACCAGCACCACTTGCCATAAACAGAGGGTAAGTTTCAAAATAAAAATGACAACGACAAAACAATTATTAAATTTGATTTTGCTCCTGACGCCTGCAGAAGGCTGATGTCTGCTTGCTCTACTGGAAGGGAGATTAGCAAGTTTTCCAGTGGTTTAAAGATGGAGCAGCACATCAAGACTTTCTCCTGATATAACCAGAGACTTGAAACAGAGAATGGAAAAAGCATGATGTAGTTCACTCGGGCGCCGATCTCAGTAACAGTCCTGCCACCGTAATTCCTAGGTCCTGTGCCAGGGGAGGCAGTGGTGAGAAAAGGGAACAAGAATCCGGTGCCTGGCTTATCCCTGCATGCCTTCCAAGGCCCTGCAGCCTCCAGAAGGCTCTTGGCCAAGGAGGAAACCCTGCTGGCTCGGCCTCAGTTCTCCTGCCATCTGGGGGACTCTGCCCCACAAGCCCCTCAAGTGAGAACCCGTGTCAGCCACAGCCAAGTGGTATCTCCATGAAGGAAGGACCTCATGAAATTCACCACTGACCAGGAGGCGGGCTGCATGCTCCCTGGATGGCTCGTGCCTATAGCTGTGTCTTGCTCCCCAAACGTATGCCTGTTTTCTCTCTCTTTTCTACATCCAGAAAAAGTCAGGAGGGGATATGCTGACAGGTTTGTATCTGAATGTTCACACTGATGTCCACAAAGTTTCAAGGGGAAAAATATCCACTTCCTTTCCTTCCTAACCTGGCTCCCAGAGCTCCGAGTTGGTGTCAGATTTGGATCTGGGCACCTGGAAGTATGTGTGGAGCAGAAAGTAGGGCTGCATAGGCAGGGGAGGGAGGGAGCAAGGGAAGACCACAATCTGCTCTGTGAGTCAGCCCTGGAGTTAAGATTTATCCAACCCTAACTTACCCATCCTTACAAAGGAGGCCTGGAGTTTTCTCTGGCACAAATTACAAATCGGAAGGGAAGAGCTTCACCCAAAATGTTTAATGCAGTATTTCCCAACCTACATCAGAATACCCTGGGGTGATGCAAATTTCTGGTCCCCACCTTTGACCCACTGAATCTGACTCTTGGGGTATGAGACCAAAAAAATGTCAATTAAAAAAAAAAAGGCGGGGGGGGGGAGCGCCCAGGTAACTCATGCCCTCTGAAGTCTGAGTCACTCTTTCCCACATGGTATCCCTTTGTCATTACTGCACTCTCCTTTCCCCCAACCCCCCCCTCCCTTAATTCTTACTCATCCTGCAGATCTTAGGTCAAAGATCACCTCCCCAGGGAGCCTCTCTGCCCACTGCCCCTCCAAGTCTAGTCCAGGGCCCCCATTGTATGTCCAAGCCCTGGCACTCTTCCTTCATAGTACTTACCACAATTTTTACTATATATTTGTGACTTGTCCAATAATGTCTGTCCTCCCCACTGGACTCTAGAGCTCTGGGGGCAGCAGGGAGGCATTAATACTTAGCTCATTCTAGCTGGTTGTACCCCAGCTTCCAGCATAGTGCCTGGCGCAAAGTAGGTTTATGATAAAAATGCTTGTTGATTAAGTAAATGAATCTGGAAAAGCTGCTCCTAATTCTCATTTCGTACCATATCCCACTGTTCTCACTGAGGTTCTTCAGGTACTTGGAGTCCTTGTTATAGCAGGTATTGGGAAGGGGGATCCGCTACTAAAATATTTCTCAAACACACTTTAAGTGATCCCACCTGCTTACCTGAGTGGAGTTTTAAGAGTTTAAAATTTTTCATATACTAACATAGAATCGTTAAGAGGCAGCCGCTGAATCTCCTGAGTCGTTGACAGCACCCTAAGGGGCTCCAGGAAAGTTTTGCCCAGGGTGACAAGCAGAGGGAAGTGAGAGCTTTCTACCCAATCCAAAATATCTCCTCCAAGGCTAGTAAAAACTTGATGGCTACCTCCCCTCCATTGAAATGTGGGTAAAATTTCCCCAGATTTATCCCCTAAGTTCTATTCATGAAAAAGTCTGTTGAAAAGCTTTGTTTGAATTAGTGTAACTCTCTCTGAAAATGTGCCCCAGAAGGGAGCAATCCTCTCATTCTTCAACAAGTGGAGGCACAGTCCCATCTGATCCACCACCAGTTCTGGCAGCCAGATACCCGCAAACATTTAGCTCTGCCATGGGATATGTAGAATAAATTAAGTTTAGGGGGAAAAATCATAAAACAAGCCTCTAAGTCTAAAGACTCTGTGTACCTTGGCAGGGCGAATGTGTGTGTTACAACAAACCCTACCCCGTGTGCCAGAGAACTCCATCCAGACCAGCAGAAAGTGATTCCTGTCATATGAGACGGGCAACTCAACAGCCGGCCCCTAAGGAAGAGGGAGATAAGCGGGTCCAATCCAGCCTTGCATCTGCCAAAATTCTTTTCCATCACGGCTGAGGAAAGAAAAGGCCTAAAACCCTGAATGAGAGAAGATGGACATTCTAAAGTCAAAGCTTTTGCAAGCACAAAACAAACATTAAACTCCTCAGGAAGGTTTTCTCATTGAGGTCTTTACCTGCTGGGACTTTGGATGTATTCTGGAAGGAGAAGAATCTTAAGTCTATGTAGGGTATGCTCTAGGATGGGAACCTATGGGGCTCCACTGGTCTTGCTAAGTACTTGTCTTTCACTAGAAACTCCAATTTCCATGGCTGAGCCTGCTCTGTACCTGGATGACCAAGTTTACCTGGACCCAAGCAGACTAATTGGTTTATAAGGCCCAGCCATATCATCCGCAGTAAAGTGAGACTCTGCTGGTACAACTGATCCATCATTAGCAAGAGAGGCATCAGAGAGTACTAACCAGTGACTTGCTTAGTAAGTCAGAGTTTCTCAGACCAGTGTTTTATATGGGACACAGGCCACCTCATGCCACTATGCTTTTTACCATTCTGTGGAGAAATCCCCCAGAAACATCAGATTATCTGTAGCTTTTTATGGGCTTTCGCTTCTTCACGTAGGTAAAGATCTTGTAATTCACCCAAGTTCACTGCCACTTTATAACAAAGATGGACTTTCCTCCGGTTTCCAAATAACACATTCCTTGTTCCATCTGAGACCTCTTAGGAATGGCCTTTACCATCCACATTTCTACCAAGGTTCTGTTTACGACCACCTAGGTATTCTCTATGAAGACTGACACTTTCTCTACAGCTCACCTCTTTTCTTTCTGAGCCCTCACCAGAACTGCCTTTCAAGTTCTGTTCACCGCAATGCAGGCTTTTTTTATTGTGAACCTCAAGTCTTCCAGCCTCTAAACGCTGCCCAGTTCCAAAGCTACTTCTACATTTTCAGGTATTTGTTAGAGCAGCACCCCCACTTCTAGGTACCAATTTACTTCTGTCTTAGATCGTTCAGGCTGCTGTAACAGAACACCACACACTGGGGGCTTATAAACAACAGAAATTTATTTCTCATAGTTCTGGAGTCTGGGAAGTCCAAGATCAAGACGCCAGCAGATTCAGTGTCTGGTGAGGGCCTGGTTCCTGGTTCACAGACAGTGCCTTCTTGTTGCATCATTATATGGTAGAAGAGGTCTCTCTTGGGCCTCTTTTATAAGGGCATTAATCTCATTCCTGAGATCTCCACTCCCATGATCTAATCACTCCCAAAGGCTCCATTTCCTAATACCATCACCTTGAGAGTAAGGATTTCAATACATGAATTTGGGTAGGATACAAACATTCAGCCCCTAGCACAGGCCAAGGGCGTGAACTCAACTCTGGGCTACTGAGACTTGTTCAGAACCTGTATTATAAATAGTTCTACAAGAGTCACAGTGAGAAATGTTTTCCTGAGGAGCAGTTTCAAACAGGTTAGAACAGGTTTCCATTCTAGTCTCTCTTCTTTGTAACTTGTTTCTAACGATCTAATAAATGATACCACTTTTGGATGAGGTGGGCACAGGTGGGCAAATGTACTCTACAACAAAAATACAGATAGGCCTTCTTTTACCATATATAATATGAGTTTATCATCTCAATGGGACAACTGACCTTGCTAACTAACTGTTGCCAGAAAGGCTAAACACCAATTATTCTAAAGCTAAAGTTATTATTTTTGGTAGATGCTTCCCACCTTTTAGTTGATTTTAGTTGCTTAATTTTTAAATTAAGTAACAATCCTATATGACAAGCTACTTCCTTTAGTTACCATCAAAATAGTTTATCCCTGAGAGCTCACCAGGAACCAGGATCAAAGATAGGTAGTCTATGAGGGATGTGCTGAGGGTTTTCTTTCTTGGCCAAGGTGACTGCGTGGTTTTACACATTCTAAACTTAGTTCAGTCTCAAAACATGCCATTTTGGGTGGAACTTGGGAACTCCCTCCCTCCCCCAACTATCTGTGCACCAGAGCAGATTCAGAAGCGTTTCTGAGAGGAGTCCTAGCCCTCCCACTAGGAGCCCTCCCTCGCCAGAGCTGAGTGTAACTCAGCTCGGAGTAACACAGCCTTCCAGCTTGTCCTTGGCTTTCACAAGAGGATGCCAACCATAGGTGACTATGGTCCAGGCATATCCAGGAAGTACAATATTGAACTCACTGCCCTTTACCTGGGGGAGAGAAATGCTTGAAGAATATACTTCCAGGTAATCTAAAATATGTGCCTACATTAAGGCAGAGCAGTAGGGAGCTGAACTTCATACTGACCACTTCTAAAAGCAATTTTACTAAATGTCTCTTTGGTGGAATGCCATCAGTATCCATCAACAGTTATCTCAAGACAGTACAGATTTATAATAAGATTTCCTTGAAGGCATCATTCAATAGACTATACAAATTCCTCTCTATGTGGGTTCCTGGAAGAAATATCCATGTTTTTCTTAAGTACTTGGTTTGATTTTATCTTGCAGACACTACAAATTGTGGAACAGATACAGTTTTCTTTTTTCTCACTGGGTGTCAGGAAGCTCATGAAAAATTTTACCTTCCCATGTAACAGGTGTACAGGTCACCATGATACATATTTTTTTTTTTTTTTTGAGACAGAGTCTCACTTTGTTGCCCAGGCTAGAGTGTCGTGGCATCAGCCTAGCTCACAGCAACCTCAATCTCCTGGGCTCAGGCAATCCTCCTGCCTCAGCCTCCCGAGTAGCTGGGACTACAGGCATGCGCCACCATGCCCGGCTAATATTTTCTATATATATATTAGTTGGCCAATTAGTTTCTTTCTATTTATAGTAGAGACGGGGTCTCACTCTTGCTCAGGCTGGTTTTGAACTCCTGACCTCGGGGGATCCGCCCGCCTCAGCCTCCCAGAGTGCTAGGATTACAGGCGTGAGCCACCACGCCTGGCCTCATGATACATATTTTTAGTCACAAGGTTAATTCTATTTTGTCCTCTTCTTACTTTATTTCTTATCTTATGTATCTTATATCCTTCTTTTTCATTTTGTCTTACCTTTATTTTATCCTGGCAAATTTTATGCTGCCTTTTAAGTCAGTTTAAATCTTTTTTTGACCATGTAGGCATATATTTTGTTTCTAGAAGAAACTTCAGTGCCCTTGATCTGAAATAAGGGCTTTTTTTCCAAATATACATAAAACTATTGTGAAACCTCTAGTTTTCAAGAATATTCATTAAAGTAGTGACTGTCTGTATCAGTGGTTATCATCTTCCCAAATACCACAAGGTCATCAAAATATGGCATTAGGCAATGGTTTTCTAAGTGGAATTCCTTATTTATACCTGGTGGAAATCGTTTTTCAGGTGGCACAAGTATTCCTAAATAACACCGAATAAAAGAGAATGTTATTCACTTTGCAATTTTCTTTTGGTCCTTCCAATTACTATGGGAGAAAAGTCTTAGTTTGATGTCAACAAATGATTAACATTTCTCCAACACCTGCTCATCTCCCTTTTTAATCAAAGACATAAATCTAAATTTTATAAATGAGTGTATTTAAGAAAAATATTAAATAAGCAGTAGTATATTTGATATTCTGATATGACAAAACCACAAAGGTGATACTGGTGTGAGATACAGAAAATATCTGCATAGTGAAAACCTGGAGCTTCACTTTCTATCCCACATCTAGCCAAGAGCAGGCAGTGGCCAATTTTCTAACTTTATTTACTCTACTTTGAATGCCCTGACATGATCAAAATAGACTTTGTCCTCCAAGGGAGAACTGACAAAATGATTTAATATTGGAAAAATCTGATTCAAAGGCCATCCCACCTCCACTGTCTGGGAGAGTATCTTTACTGAGAAAATTTGCCAATTAAGAAAGGGACCAAGTTATTCGAGGAAATCCTTTCAGATCCAGTTTCCTGTCCAGCTATAGTTTCAGATGAAGTCTTCTCAGTCTGACCCCTAAAGCATATTTAATGAAACCCATTAGATGTGTTTTTCTATGTTGACCAGTAATAGTTCAAAGTTGCCACTCAGAAGTGGGATAAAAAGTCACTCCCTAAACTCACCAAAGGAGTTAAAACCAGAAATACTGGAGAGATTCCTATTGAGGTCATTTGGAGTTTAAGGGAAATTTTTGGTTTGGGTTTTCTCCTAGTTTTAATTGCTTGTAAAAGCTCCTTAATGTCAAGTAAAGAACAACAACAACAAATGTGAAAAGTTAACTTCCTCGAGATGTTTATTCAAAAGAAAAAATTTGTTCCCTGCAACTCTTTTGCAGGAGGTTAAACCAGATAATATTGTATGAAAAGGAAAGGGAAACCCAAATTACTCCAGTACAAAACAACAGCTGCACTAAAAGGCCTGCCAGAGAAGCAACTTATCATCTGCTTAGTCACAAACCGTTTCATTCTGGGATCTCAGATCTGCTCCAGGGATACCAGAGTCAGTTCCACTCCTGTCAAAGGGGATTAAACGGCCCATCAAAACCAAACACAGACAGCTTCCTTGTAATGTGAAAGGCCTGCTCCTCAGATTGTCCTGGTCGTCCCTTAATTATCCTCTGGCAGGGTGCTTTGCCTTTTTCACAGACTGCTAAGCAATAGACCAAACGAGGCAACTTAACAGGGTGAGGGAAGATAAGGAATTCCACTGTTTCAGACATGTTTCCCCCAGTCACGGCTGATCCTGAGGCCCAGAACCTGCGACCATCCTGTGTGTGCATAAAGAACAGGTCCTGGTACAGATTGTTGGTATTGGTTACTTGTGCAGTAAGGAAGACAGGAGAAACCAGAAAGTAATGAAAATGGTTACTTCTGGCAGTGAAAGTGAGACTTCCCTTAGTATATTGTTTTATAGAGTTTTGACTTTTGAACCTTGTAAATATTTTACTTATTAAAAGAATAAAATCAAGTAAAAACCATGAGGGAAAAAGCAAATCTTAAAGTTAAACAGAAACATTTGGGCCTAACTATATATGATAATTATTCTGTATCTATACAAAAAAGGCAAGTAGGCCAGGCGCGGTGGCTCACGTCTGCAAACCTGGGAGGCTGAGGTGGGAGGATCGCTTGAGGTCAGGAGTTTGAGACCACCCTGAACAAGAGTGAGCAGAAATAGAAGAAATTACCCAGGCATGGTGATGAGCGCCTGTAGCCCCAGCTACTCGGGAAGCTGAGGCAGGAGGATCGCTTGAGCCCAGGAGTCTGAGGTTGCTGTGAGCTAGGCTGACGCCACAGCACTCTAGCCCAGGCAACAGAGTGAGACCCTGTCTCAAAAAATAAATAAATAAATATAAATAAAACACACACACACATATATATATATATATATATATATATGCCAAAAAAAAGGCAAGTAATTCAAGTGACTTTTGGATATAGTTCTCTGACTAGTCCTCCTTACTAGGATGTAGTCTAAGTACAGAAAGAACTGAAAAGAAATCTTGAACTTTCCTTGCTATGGTTATTGTTGGCCTTGATATTGGTGCTGCGAATCTGCACACAAGGTTCTTGCTGTGGGACACAAATATAGAAGGCTAAAAGTTAAGGAAGGGTCCCGTGATGCTGGTGCTGAATTGAACATACCAGTATGAGTTCGAGATCTCTAGAAAATATTTAGCTCTAAAAAATTCCTTAACTCTTTCTAATCCAGCAGTGAGTACTCTTCAAGCCCACATCTTGGTTTGTAAAGATCATTTCTCCACCAAAAGGAGGCAGAGTTTCTTAGAGAAACAGCTGAGCAGCTGCAAGACTGGGGCAGGAAATGGACAAGTGGGACTTGAACATCTCGCTATGCCAGAAAAGCAACCAAGCGCTTAAAGAATGTCAGGGACATGTTAAAAGGACTCAAGAGCCATCCGGAAAAAACGTTCCCATTTACCAAATCGGGGATAATTAGAGCATTAAAAAAAATAATAAAGGCAATGGGACTATAGCAATTGAATTGGAATCCACATGTTCAAAGTGATACTAAAAATGTGGGGGAGGGACACAGGGGCTCTTCTTTATAAAAGAATACAAGATAATAAATGCAGGAGGAGTGACAATTTAAAGATCAACATTCTTTATCCACGCAAATTATCCATGCAATTATCCACGTAAAAACGATTCAGGAAAGGATCGCCAACAAATCAATAAACGCTAAAGCCACTGAGTAACAAGTTATTGGGGAGTCCATACTCGTATAGGTTTAAAGTGTCACACCACTTGCTGCTCATTAATTACAAGGGAGAAAAGCCTTTACAAAATAGAGAGATCTGGCAGTCATTATCGTCACCAAGCGCTTAAACTCAGCATATCAATCATGGTCCAGAACTGTTCTGTGCCTCCTGGTGAGATACAACAGGAAACATACAACATCAGTTCTGTAGTATTCTTCACAAAAAATGTTTGTCCTGAATCTAATCACAAGGGAACAATTGAACAAATTCAGATTGTGGAAAATTCTACAAGGTAACTGACCTACACTCTTCATGTATCAATGTTAAGGTTCTTGGCTTTGATAAGGGTATTGTTATAAAGGGAACATCCTTGCTTTTAGGAGATACATACTAAAATGTTTAGGAGTGAAATACCAGGATATACATAATCTATTTTTAAATACAGTAATCCCTCAATACACACAGGGGATTGGTTCCAGGACCTCTGCATATACCAAAATTCAAATGTACTCAAGTCCCTCAGTAAGCCCTGTGGAACTCACACATACGAAAAGTCAAACCTCCATAGGCAAGTTTCACATGCTGCAAATACCATATTTTCTTTTTTCATTTTTTCTTGTGTGTGTGTGTGTGTGTAGACAGCAACTTGCTCTGTTGCCCAGGCTAGAGTGCAGTGGTGTTACATCTTAGCTCACTGCAACCTCAAACTCCTGGGCTCAAGCAACCCTCCTGCCTCAGTCTTCTGAGTAGCTGGGACTACAGGTGTGCACCACCATGCCCGGCTAATATTTTTTGTAGAGACGGGGGTCTCACTATGTTGCTCAGGCTGGTCCCAAACCCCTGGCCTTAAGTAATTATTCTGCCTCAGCCATCCAAAGTGCTAGGATTATGGGCATAAGCCACCAAGCCTGGCCTAATGCTGTATTTTTGATATGCAGTTGGTTGAAAAAATCTGCATATAAGTAGACCCTCACAGTTCAAACCTGTGTTGTTCAATGGTCAACTGTAGTTCAGGGGGCAAAATATACCTACTACTTACACATCTGTAAAGATTTACAGCAGAGGTTCATAGAAGTATGTTCCCCAGATCAGCAGTAGCATCCATCACTTGAGAACTTAATATGGCAAAATGATTACAATTGGCAAATTTAGGTGGTAAATTTAAGTGGGATTCACTGCACTGCAAATTTTCTGTAGGTTTGAAATTTCCCAAAATAAAAAGTTGGGAGTCGGGAGAATAAGTCTTAATCCATTTCCTTCTTAGGGACTCAAAACCACGGTTCTTCAAATTAATGATTCTTGAATTTGCCTAAGTGTTCAGGAGTGCTAAATTACATCGATCTGTGTTCTCTAGTTCCATGTACAACATGGGATGAGACATCAACCTCAAAAGTCATGGGTCACTCGAGCAGACTGTATGGAAGGAAATAAAACAGAGGAACAAATCAGGCTCTGCCCATATGAACTGCTGCCTTTGTTGTATAGGCTGTTTTCCCCTGGTAAACATCAGTTAGACCAAGAAGAGTGTGAGGTTTTGGAGAAACTCATCTTGCATTTCTTCCCTCTCCAGATAATTTTCTGCTCCAACATCTCAAAAGACTTCTGACCAGACTTCCACTCACAGAGCATTTCCAGGCTAATTGTAATGGAAACCATAAGAACTCCATCTCTCACTCTGAGGCCCTTCTGATTAATGGGCCTCCTTAAGGAATGTGTTTGGCACTATAGGAGCAGAGGAGGGTACACAGTTAAGTAAGCTGCTATGAAATCTCCTGAAAATGGAGATGACCCAGTAGTTGTTCAATCTCTCTGCTGCCCAGCAAAGGGCCAGACACCCCAAAGCCTTTCCACTTCATTCGACACAGATGAAAAGATAAAGGATCTAGAAATTAAAGTGCTGATTCTGGCCTTTTACCTCCTGCTTAAGACTCTCCTGGAGGCTAGGCTTCTGGGTCTCAGAACTAGAACCACACCTGGGTGTATGCAAAATTATGGAATGGGATTTGACAGACAATCTTACCCGCATTTACCGAATAGAGGGGGAAACTGTGGTCCCCAGAAGCCAACTGTCTTGCCCAACGTCACTCATGCTCCTCTCCCTGTGCTGCCTTACAGTGGTAATGCATTTGCTGATATCCTCTGTACTAGGAAGCAATATTCTCGGGACAAGAGAAGCTACCAGTATTAGAGGCTGCTGTCAGAAGCCGGAGTTATACATTTTCTATAAAGCAATGACACTGTCCCCTACAAGGACCTTGGCAATGTCTACCAAGGTTAAGAATGTATGTACCCTTTGGCCTAGCGGTTACAATTCTAGAAATGTATTCTACAGATATGCATGCATGAGCACACAAATGTGCAAGAATGTTTATTATAGCATCATTTGAAATAGCGGAAGACTAAGAAAGGGGTGGAATGTTCATTTATAGGGGAGTAGTAAAGTAGGTTATGCTATATCCATTCAATATAATTCAGTGCTATTATTACAGAGATTGAAGCAGGTCAGTATGTGCTGACAGAGAAAGACTGGTAGGATATATTATCAAATTTTTAAAAAATCAAGGTGTGTATTCTAAATAGGACAGACATTACTCATCATATGCATAGCTTCCTATATGCATGTCTATAAAGGCATAGAGAAAGATATTCCAGAAGGATGTGCAAGGTACAACTGAGGAGTTGTACCTCTGTTATATCCTTCAGTACAGGTTACATTTTTTAACCACATGCATGTAGCTCTGCTTTTATAATTAAAGGAAAGTTGGGGCAGGAGGTATCTTCTTTTAGTAAAAGAAGCTTATGGTTGCTCAATTTCAGCCCAGGTCCTAAGAAACAAAGACTTTTTAACTGAATCAGCAATTAAACTATTAGATGTGAACTAATCTAGTTTACTATCTCAAAATATATATTCTTAGTGAAACAAATGATTTGAGCACGGGTCATAGCAAGGCCAACATTCAAATACTGCTTTGCTGCAAACCTCGGCTGGTGCCAGCCTCAGGCTGGAGTCTGAACATGTGAGTGGAAACATTTTACAGGAAAGAAAACTGATGCCAGCTTGGTCAGCAAGTTCCCTGGGTTCTCTGGGGAATTCTTTCCAGTCCCTGAAACTTATGCTCAGAGTAGGGCCTGCACAGCTACCAAAGTATACTCTCTTTGTCAGAGGAAAAGTTCAGAAAGACTACATAGCTAAATGGCACTACCTGTTTGTTCTTAAAGCCTGGGAGAATAGCACTTTGGCCCTCTGAATAATCCCAAACTCATGATTAGTAAGAGAAAACTAGACAGTTTAACACTTGGGAGACTGAAAAATCTAAACAAATACATTAACAGCCAATTAACTTGCAAGTGATGTGCAGAACCTGTCAAAATGTGAACGGCCTGGGTGATTATTCTGCCTTGTCATTAACGACCCTCCGGTATAGGAACCTGACCCACTCTTGGGGGCACACTGGGGACATGTGTGGTGCTGTGGGCAGGGCTTGTGGGGCTTCCTAACTGGACCACTGCTAAATACTAAGTACTCTCCCTGCATCCATCCTTGAGACCATTCACCTCCAAACTCTACCCTTGAACTCCTGTCTACCCAACTGCCACTCCTCTCCTGGTCTTAATGAGAATCTTTGGGAAATCTACCTGGCCTTATCCCCCTCAAACTCTTGACCTTCCAGCAGAGTGAGGGAGCGCCTCCTTGGCCATCACCCGTGTGCTCAATGCCTTCGCTCTCCCCAAGAGCAGGAACCATGTGCCTTCCATTGGAGTGGCCCCAGCATCGGACCCACCAGCCAGTCCGTGTTTGCAGGAGGAGAAAACGAGCAGAGCTAGGGAAATGTCTAGTCGGGACAAAGAGGAAAGATGCTTTCCTTCTTCTCAGAAATCACTGCAGCCAGTGAAAGGTGCAGAACACACGGAGGCCCAAGTTGTTGGTGCTTCACAAGGCCAGGGATGGAAGGTCTTCCCAAGGCAGTTTCAATCACCCCAGAAGCGAGGCAGTGGCCATGGTGGAACACTACCCAAGCCACCTGCCTATTAAGTCTGGCCATTCTCACAGATGAACTTCTAGACTTCGGGGAACCCCACCCACCAAACAGTAATTTTTTTCTCTCATCTCCTTTCTTATGTCACTATTTGTTACATTCTCAACGCAAATCTGTTTCTCTTTAAAGGACAGGCAGTTATTACACATACTGGGTCACATCAAAGGCTGGAATGCCTTAGGAAGACAACCCAGAGCAGATGCTGGCGGCTGCCCCTGGGGCTCCTGACACCAAGCCGGGAGTGACCCAGCTTCTGACTCACCAGGCATCAGTCATGCTCTCTGATCAGGGAGCTCTGGGCAGGCAACTTTAGGTTCCAGGGGGCTGCCTGACACATCTCTGTTCTGATCCGACACGGCTACGAACCTGCACAGGTTACGACGAAGCAGAGGGAGGTCTCTCAAGTTCTTGAGCTGCGAAGAGGACCATCTTCTCAAGGCATTTTGGCAAAAGTTCCTGTCTTTGTTCACATCCACATATTTTATACTGAGTATTGTTTCTGCAGCATTTAGACTTAATTCTTTAGAAAGATTCTGTAAGACTAACTGGCACCTGTAGGTTTCAATGGAAACACTTAGGGAGCTCTACCCACTAAGAAAATACTCATTCTAGTCCCTAGTTCTATAAATTACCTGGAGAAATGAGTGAAAAGGGAAGGAGAACGTATTAAATAGGTAAAATCTTGACATTGTCTTTTATTTCCTCCACTCTTTTGTATTGCTAAGTCCTACCAATTCTCGCTGTAAGCATCTCTAGGAAACAGTTCTTCACCTTTGAGTTCAGTCAAGAACCACCAACCTGCTGCCACACTGTCGAAGGTGGCACATGGGACATTGCTCCCATTTAGGAAGGGAGGGATGGAGCTGGGCGCTTGGGACTTGCTTTAAGCCAGTGGTTCTCAATGGGGGTGATTTTGCTTTCCAGGGGACATTTGGCAATGTCTGGGGATGTTTTTGGATATCACACTGGGGAGAGGAGGTGTTACCGGCATGTAGTAGGTAGAGGCCAGGAGTGCTGCTGAACATTCTACAATGCATGGGACAGCTTCCCACAAAAAAGAATGATCCGCTCAAACATGTCAGCAGTGCTAAGGTTGAGAAACCCTGCTCTAAGCCTCTGTTGGTTTCCATTTGGCCCCCAGTCATTTCCTCATTCTAATTCTCCACCACAAGAGCAGGGGTAATGGATTAGAGAAACAAAGGGAAATTAACTCGGCAAGGCACTTGTTCTGT
The DNA here is from genome assembly GCA_008750895.1 of Mirza zaza. NCBI lineage: Eukaryota > Metazoa > Chordata > Mammalia > Primates > Cheirogaleidae > Mirza > Mirza zaza. Next base: position 88,861 of record VSMD01052617.1, read on the forward strand.
ACGTACTACAAATGGGGAAAGCACTTTGAAATTACTGTGTGATTTAGAAGATTCAAAGGCAGGCTTGAATAGTCTCATTTTTATTATCTAAGGCCTAAAGGAACACCATGGTATGGGAAGGGCCAGGTCAGATGAAGAATCCTATCCTCAATCTTTCCTTCTGAGCAAATGGTCTGGAATCTCCCATACCTACAGAGCTGTAAGCTTTCATGTTGAGCATGGTGATCTTCGCAGCACTAATTCTCGAGCCACGTTTTCAGCCACTATTAATCAGGAGAGCATACACCTGACAGGCATCCCACAGCCCCAGTGTCAAAGACCAGTCGACTATGACCACCTCAATGCTGAGACAAATAACAAGTAACCTTTTGCTAAGTCCTTTACTAACTTAAAGCAAAGGTAGTAAATGGTTTGTTTTCCAAATATAAATCATAGCACATGCATTTGCTTTTGATAAGCTTCCTTGAATGGAAAAGTTGAAGTTTCACTAGCTAACCAGGAATTACATGTTTTATCCATCCCTGATCTAGCTATGCTGTGTTACTGACAAAACACTTAATAGTTACCCCTATGCTTGTAAAATGCTCTTATGAACAACATGTCACAAAGCATCTATGGTGCTATTTGCTTTATTTGCTGGGAAACTTGGCAGTGGGAGCTTGGGGGAGGAATTGTCAAAATTTGGACATGCCCATAGAAGTGTGTCATGCATGGAATTTCATATGCCTTGTGTGCTGTGGCAAAAATAAAATAAAAATAAAAAAGTTGAGGGCTATGGTTCTAAAACAGAACAAAGAAGGCCTGAAGTAATACCAGCTGTAGAGGGAAGAAGCAGAGACAGTTACTGTACTGAGTCCTGGTCTTTCAGCCAAGCTGCCAAATACTCACAAGCCAGAATATTGAACACATCATCAAATGAGAGAGAGAGAGAAAAAAAAAGAGAAAGAGTATAAGAGAATGTTTGCCTGTGACGGTTAATTTTATGTCAACTTGACTGGGCTGCAAGGTTCCCAGATATTTGGCTATTCTAAGTGTGTCTGTGAGGTTGTTTTTGGGTGAGATTAACATTAGAATCAGTAGACTGAGTAAAGCAGATTGCCCAGAATGTGGGTAGGTCTGATCCAATCCATTGCAGGCTTGAATAAAACAAAAAGCTAAGTAAGAGAGAACTCTCTCTCCTCCTAACTGTCTTCAAGCTGGCAAATGGGTCTTTTCCTGACTTCAAACTTGGACTTGAATTTACACCACCAGCTCTCCTAGGTCTCCAGCTTGCCAACTACAGATCTTGGAACTTCAAAGCCTCTATAACCATGTGTGCCAATTCCTTATAATAAATCTCTTTCTATACATTTACTTTGCCAGTCACAGAGAAAGACTATCACCTTTGAGATTATACAATTGGGGAACATCCGCCTTTTACTGGAACCTTTTAGCATCTGTTTACCTGAGGCCCCCTTAGCCCCTGTACTAGAAGCTCTAGAGAAAGTGAAGTTCTAGAAGCTTTGCTCACATTAATAATGATGATAATATCAATGAGTTTGTAAGAAATTGCCTTTCCCCTAAGAAAAAAACATATCCTTCCACAATTGATCAAGAAAAAGCGTTTAGGCCGGGTGTAGTGTCTCACACCTATAAAGCCAGTGCTTCGGGAGACGGAGGCAGGAGGATCACTTGAGGCCAGGAGTTTGAGACCAGACTGGGCAATATAGTGACACCCCATATCAATGAAAAACTTAAAAATTAGCCAGGTGTGGTGGCACACACCTGTAGTCCCAGCTACTTAGGAGGCTGAGGTGGAAAAATCACTTGAGCTCAGGAGTTGGAAGCTGTAGTGAGCTATGACTGTGCAACTGCACTCCAGCCTGGGAAACAGAGCCAGACATTCTCTCTCTCTCAAAAAAAAAGGCCAGGCCCAGTGGCTCACACCTGTAATCCTAGCACTTTGGGAAGCCAAGGCAGGAGGATAGCTTGAGGCCAGGAGTTTGAGACCAGCCTGAGCAAGAGAGAGACCTTGTCTCTACTAAAAATAGGAAAAAATTAACCAGGCATGGTGGCACATGCCTGTAGTCCCAGCTACTTGGGAGGCTGAACCAGGAGGATCACCTGAGCCCAGGAGTTTGAGGTTGCAGCGAGCTAGGCTAATGCCATGGCACTCTAGGCAAGCGAGACCTTGTCTCCTCACCAAAAAAAAAAAAAAGGAAAGTGTTTAAACCTTTGTTTAAACCATTTCCATGGAGAAAAAGAGGGGGAGTTCATTTATTATGCAGGACAATGAAGAGGGAGAAGCAGCACTATAGGGTCTAGTGAGGATGAAAACTTCTCAGCCTTTTTCAATTCTCCAACACTCCCCAACAAAAAACAGAATCACGTTCTTTTTCTGAATCTGAGCTCTCTGCTCCCCAGCAGGAACTCTTTATCACAAAGACAGTCAATCACTACTACAGAGAGAGTCCTGTATGAGACAATCAGAATGAATAAGTAAATTATTCAGATGAATAAGTAAATTAGCTGGGACAAACAATAAAAATGTCAAAAGAATCTTGAAGAAACATATCAATAGTGTGACTAACATATTGAAATTTACTGCGGGCTGAGAACTTTGTGTCAAGCACCATAATAAAATGCTTAATATACGCTACCCCTTTTAATCCTCACAACACAATCTTCTGCACTATTACCATCAAGCCCAGTTGACGGATCAGAAAACTGAGACTCACAGAGATAAGTCACTGCCTGTAGGTTGTGTGGCTAAATCACAGATCATAAATATTAATAGTAGAGTGGTGATTCAAACCTGGGTCTCTGATCTCAAAACTCTTTATTATTTTTTGATTTCAAAACTTTTAACTTGTCTCACTACACACTTATGGGCTAAAGATCTAATAAGATTGGATGAAATGAAGTTGTTTTTAAGCAAAGTTTTAACATATGGGAGGAGCAAAGTTTGATGAGAAATAGGAAGAATGCTTTTTACTGATGAAACTGTAAAATGGTTCGGCTTGGATGGAAACCAGTTTGGTGGTCCTCAAAAAGTTAATCAGAATTACCATATGGTCCATCAATTCCATTTGTAGGGATATACCCAAAAGAATTGAAAACAAGTACTCAAACAAATACATGTACACACCTGTTCTTGGCAGCACTATTCATAGTAGCCAAAAGGGAGAAACAGTCCAAATGCCCAGCAACAGATGTATGGATAGACAAACTATGGTGTACACATACAATGGAATATTATTTAGTCACAACAAAGAAGGAAGTACTTATACATGCTATACCATAGATGAACCCCAAAAGCCTAATGCTAAGTGAAAGAAGCCAGACATAGGTGGTCACATATTGTATGATTTCATTTATATGAAATAATCAGCGTATGTAAAATCTATAGAAACAGAAAGCAGATGGGTAGTCGCTTAGGGATGAAAGTGGAGTTACCTGCTAATGGACACAGGGTTTTCTTTTGAGATGATAAAAATGTTTTAGAACTAGATAGAACTGGTAGCTGTGTAACATTGTGAATGTATTAAATGCCACTGAATTGTTCACTTTAAAATGATTAATTTTAGGTTATGTGAATTTCACCTCAACAAAAAAAAAATTTTCTTAAAGAAAGCATTATATTCAAAGTTTTCAGCATGAAAAAAAAAAAAAAGAAAGCATTATAGACAAGTAATCCAGCAAGTATGAAAATACCAAAGCAGCAAGAGGAAATTAAACATTGGAGGACAAGAACTGGGTTAGCTGGAAGGAAGGTGAGCTGCAGATAAGAAATGCAGGTGCCCAGTTAAAAAGACAGTTTCCCTAAGTGAATGCTAAGACACTAAATATCAAGTGTTGTTAAAAAAAAGCTATTGAAATTTCAAGTGAGAATCGGACCTAATAAAAATGCTACCAGAGGAAGTCAATGCAGGTTGTGACGCACAGAATTCCTATTTGGTCACATCCTCCCCCTTCCCCCCACTTTGCTCCTTTATTTCATTCTAAAAGTGTTTTCTGTAAGTCTCCTCATCAACAAAGAAAGCATCTTGAGGGTAGGAAATAAGAGTTATGTACTCTGAAACTATCTCTTAAGTCCGAGAATCGACCTAATTGGCTTGGGAATAACAACTGCACTCACTGCTAGTGTTATTCACTGATTATTACTTTTGCATAATAATGTAGTCTTTATTCCTTATTTAAATGGAAAACTCCTTATGGTCACTTCTGAGGCACCAGATCATAGCACATTCTACAAAATCAAAGACAGTTCTTAAAATACTAAACAAACATGTACTAAACAACTTCTACATGAACATTGACTGTATTTTTCAAACAGCTGAATTTGCCAACCATTACTGGGTTCCTTCTATGTGTGACCCCTGTGCTCAATGCTGGGGATAGAAAGACAACTGATACGTAGACCTTGGCCTTAAGGAAGCCCTGATCCCACAAGAAGACAGAGATGTACATAAACTATTAGGACACAGGAAAATACAAGCACAATAATACTGGCACAAAAAAGAAATCAGTTCATATACGTATTAATAAAATGCTTGGAACAATGCCTGGGGCTTTACTTAGTGCCATATCAGTGCTTGCTGTTTATATCATTTAATCTTGTTGCAAGTTGGAGAGAGTGAAGAGGAAAGATGCAGCAATGGCCAAGCTGCTTTTTGAAGAATGAACTGGATTTGATCAGGCAGGCCAGGAGTGGGATGGGGGAAGGCATCCAAGAGAGAGTGAGAGGCAGGTAAAGCCCAGTGCATTTGGGGAACTGCAGGTTTTTCTAGACTGTAGAATATAAAGCCTTGGGGGCTGCTAGGGAAGGCAGGGGAGCTGTGGGCAATGGTGAGGCTGGAGCCATGTGGGCTAACAAGTCATAATTCATGACATCATGGTGACAACTATTGGAAATAAGGCCAGATCTGGAAAACCTGGGCTGGACCCTGGGGATACAGTCTGGAGGGGTGACAGATAAGAAAAGAACTAACTATAATACCAGCAGTGGATGCCATGACAGAGATCTGGACAGCCAAGTGACAACTGCACAGTGGAGGGAAGGTTTCTTAGAGGAGGTGACACCTTGAGGAGACAACGTGCACAGCTTACAATTGAGCACAAGCTCATCAGATATTGAAGGGAAAGGCATCGCTGGTGGAGGGACCAGGTGTTGCAGAACAATTGTTTGGGGAACTGCGTAGAGAGGCTGAGACTGGAGGTTGGTGGATTCCTTAAGGCTGTGGTCCCCAAACCCTGGGTCACAGCCCATTATCATTCCATTGCCTGTTAGGAAACAGGCCATGCATCACCACCTGAGCTCCACACCACACCCCCCAACCCACAACATCTCACCCCCAATCCCCAGTCCATGGAAAAACTGTCTTCCATGAAACCAGTCCCTTGTGCCAAAAAGGTTGGGGACCACTGCCTTAAGGGACTCCTGAAACAATAGTGCTCTGACCTAATGAGACCCAGAGAATGGGGAGGAAATGAGCTGCCAAATGCCAAGGCCTATAGCTTGGGTAAATGCGTCAGTATGACACTGCTATTGGAGTTAACCAGAGCCTAAAAAAATGTAAAACCAGTTAAAAGCTCAAATATTTGTTGAATGGATAAATAAATGAATAATTGGATAAGAGAGGAGGAGGAAAGAACAAAGAGAAAAAATGGTGAAGGATGGGGGGACAAGTTGGGTTTTGGGCCCATGGAACTTGAGGTCTCTGGCAAGCAGCCACTGGTTGGCTGGTGAGTAGGGGACGTCCAACATGAAAGCCTTGTGTGAACCCACTGGAGAGTGGTGGACACTCGGACTTCCCAGGTGTTGGGAAGAGAGGTGGTGGGAGTTGTTTTTCTGCAGGTGTCTCTTTCTAGCCTCCAGCAGGGGGCAGCAAAAAGGATGGCAGAACTTGGCTAAGCGTGTGCTTTTCAAGCCAAAGGTCTCTAGAAACTTCTCACAGGTATGGAATTCAACCACAATGCCCACTGTGGTGAAGCATTCTATTGGTCCAAGAAAAGAATGACGAACAAAATGATGTTGAGCTCAATTCATCCGGCAAGCAGAATCTCTGAGCTATGTTTGGTGTGGTTAAGAATGGAAATTCCACTTCTATTCCAAGCAAATCTTCTAATGTATCAAATTCAAGGGTGATGTTTCATTGAAAGAATTAAAAAAAAATTAGTGAGATCATAGAGATTCTTAAAAAAATGATTGTTTTAGCATGGAAAAAAAAGGTCTTTATCCTCATTCGGGGCATAATTCCTAATCCTGGTCCCTGAAAACAACACACACCCTCGAGCAAATCATTCTTGGGCAGGAATAGGGGGTGTCTCTTTATTTCCTCATATATAAAATGAAAGAATTTAATTAAATAACTTTGGATTAACTACCAGGGCTGAGGTTTATGATAAGACAGTGATTACGGACACATAAAAGGAGAAAATGTCTTTAATAAGTACTTCTTTGTTGCCTGATTGAGCCTTTCTTAGTAAACTAATAAGTTACACTTTTCCTGGAGAAAAAAAAATCTTGGAAATGACCCATTTCCCCAACAGGACAGCATTTCCTGTAATTCACATGTGGTAAAATTAAAAAAGATCATTTGAACCTAGCTCAGCTAGGCCAGGGAGAAATTTAAAATAAGTGTTTGTTTTTCTGATTAAAGCCAAACAATCAGACTCAAAATAGGCCACAGAAAACCCACAGAATCTTCCAAGTGGCCGTGAGCAGGCACACCAAAGACATCTATTCACAGGAAAGAGAGGTGCTGCCCTTCCCCGAAGGGGGTGGAGCTGGAGGTCTGTGGGTCAAATTCCTTATATATATTTAGGAGCAGAGCATCTCTGCAGTCAGAAGAATAAGTTGACTATGAAGGACAGATACTTCCAACTGAAAACTGAGTAGGGCGCTTGGTCTGATAAAAAGATGACAGACTATCTAAAATGAGGCCCTCCTCCGCAAATCCCATAGTCTGAGCTAGAGCTCCAAGAGGCTGATCAGGTTCCAGTGGCTCCAGTCTCTGGAAAACTCCCCCTCCCCTTTGCTCCATCTATGTCAGGTAGCCAAACTCTGGCCCCGGGAGCATACACCCTCAACAATCAGAACCCATTCTGTATGGCAGCCAGGACAAAGAGCAACCTGCTAGGGTCTCAATGATTGTTTACCTTGAGATGGCTGTGGGATGTCTTCCTGGAAAAAGTGAGATTGAAAATTGGTCTAGGCCGGGCGCGGTGGCTCAAGCCTGTAATCCTAGCTCTCTGGGAGGCCGAGGTGGGCGGATCATTTGAGCTCAGGAGTTCGAGACCAGCCTGAGCAAGAGCGAGACCCCATCTCTACTATAAATAGAAAGAAATTAATTGGCCAACTAAAATATATATAGAAAAAATTAGCCGGGCATGGTGGCACATTCCTGTAGTCCCAGCTACTTGGGAGGCTGAGGCAGCAGGATTGCTTGAGCCCAGGAGTTTGAGGTTGCTGTGAGCTAGGCTGATGCCACGGCACTCACTCTAGCCTGGGCA